>JABFOV010005401.1:0-12123 GCA_022817685.1 Aradophagus sp. ZL-2020
CAGGTAGCGCGTGCAGGGTGGAAGGCGAGGGCTCGAACGAGCTACCCGGAAGCAGGCGCGGGGGCACCGGAAGCGGCGGTGTCCTGGGCGGCAGTGGCGGCCGAGGCTCCGGGGCTTCCGGCGGCAGTGGCCGCTCGAGGGACGAGCCGAGGCGGCACACCCTCAGCGGCGACCACCAGCCATCCCTGCACCACCAGCAGTTCAACGCCGTGCAACCTCTGCACCCGACGCGTCCGCACCTCCTGCCGCCGGTCCACGTCCATTACGCCGCCAACCGCTCCCACACCACTATGGACCTCGAGGTTCTCGACCTGCCAATATCTTTTCTTTTACTCCCTTTCTACACTCCCGACCAACCCTTTTTTTTTTTTCTTGCTCATCATCTGCTTGAGTTTTTTATTTGGCAAGGAAGGTCGTTATTGAACGAGAAAAAAAATTTTGTTTTATTTTTCGTTTGTTTTTTTTTTCTGTTTTTACTTTGTTTGTTTTCGTATTGCTGTTTTCGTTTATTTAAAACTTTTTGTTTTGTTTTTCGTTTGTTTGTTTTTTTTCTGTTTTTGTTTTGTTTGTTTTCGTATTGCTGTTTTGATTATTTTTTCACTTGTTTTTCCTACGGTTTTTCTGTTTATTTTTTTTTCGTTTGCTATTTTTTTTGTTTGTTCATTTTTTTTGTTTTTATTTTGTTTGTTTTCGTGTGTTGTTTCCATTTATTTTTATTTTGATTGTTTTTTCACTTATTTTTTCTTTCGTTTTTTTGTTTGTTTTCATGTTGTTTGTTTAAAGTATTTTCTATTTTGATTGTTTTTTCACTTGTTATTTGCTTTAAATTTTTTTTATTTGTTTTTGTTTTGTCATTTAATTTTGGTTTTGTTCGTTTTTTGTTAGTTTTTGTTTTTATTTTTTCGTTTATTTTTCTTTTGCTACTTTGTTTGTGTTTTTTTTCATTTGATTTGTTTTGTAAAAAAATTATAAACATTATCGATATTCTCGAAAAAAAAAAAAAATGAGTGTTATTTTAGGAAACATTACTACATTATTAAAACAAATTAATTTCGAATTCAACCCTTTTCATAATAATACACAACAATTTTCTCTTAGGAAGTTCTGTCATTTTATATTTGACTTTATTTACTTCTTTCGTTTCTTTGTTCAATAATTTTGCGAAAACAATATTGAATATTTGCGTGTATCCGAATTCAAACCTTTAATTTTTGTTTACAACATATTTTAATGATTATTCTATTTTTTTTTTTTCATGTTCGAAAAATGTTTTAATTTTTTTCCAACTTTAATAATTTCTTTTCAATATGCGTTGAAGATTTCGAAGGCTCATTGGGAAGTCCTTCGCGAAAAAAGGTGTTTAACGAATGGGAAGAAGCAGGAAATTATTTCTCTCTCTCTTTTTCTTTTCTTTTCTTTTTTTTTTTTTTTTTTTTTAACGAACACGGTTTCCGAATATATGTACCTTCGTTAGTCAGATTCGCGAAGCTGCAAAAACTGCAACGATCAATTGATCTTAATTAATGCACGTCAAATGAACTTGCGCATCGACGCAATTTAATATAAATATGACAGCGCGCTGCTCGACGTCAAATATTACACCGCTCGCCGATTCGTTTAATTAAAGCTGTGTAATTAGGTTACGCAACTAGCGTAATTTCGATAATATTTGCTTTACGAATTTGCCGATTGACGGATTCCAGCGGCCGTGCGAAACGCTTCCTCCGAGCTATTTTCACGTGAAAATCAATTGTAAACGACCTCTTTTTAATTTCTAATTTTGCACAAATCGAAAGTTTGCACAAATTAACGATTAACTTCCCATTCGTTGTGTTTTCCCATCTAATCATAATTTCATCAATTCATTCGAGCCACGTTTGAAAAAATCTTATTCATTTGAAATTAGTCATTTCTATGAAACGTAACTTTAGCTTCGATATTTATTATATTATGTGTATTATGTTACATTTTTTACACAAAACACTGTGCATGATGAATATATATGTTTTATCATCCCTAAAATGAAAGTTCGCTACGTGTTTTCTTATCTAAATTAATTTGTGATTCCGTCTAATTCGAAATGCACCTCGTACGAAGCAACAGGATTTTGACCAAATGTAATCTGTTTATCCGATTACAATTAATTTAATGGATGCAGGTACTCTAATAATAATTACTATTAAATTATTGATACATTTAAAAGAAATGCAATTCTGAACAAAGATACGATTGAAAGTTGTGAAAAAAATATATTAAAATTCAACTTTAACTTTAATTTTTAGATTCAAAAAAGGTCTTCAAAAACAGTTCTCATTCATTAAAAATATAAGTTAAATATGAATGTACAAAATATATTTTATACATGAATCAATAATTATATTATCAATATAAAATTTCTTTTTAAAAATAGTCCTGATTTGTTAAAAAAAAAAAACATTGCACCGTAACGACTTTTCATTTTTTATTATGAATAATTTTGAATGTCTTTTATTCCATTTTCGAACATCATTTCCCGATCGAAACGTTCACATTGATCAAACTCGAGTATCGTCGTCGAGTTCGGTTCGAAATTTTATTGAAACTTACTGCATACGGATTATGAGAGTTACGACTCTCAATTAACAATGCTATTACAACGCTTTAACAACATTAATATACTAATTCCATTGGAACTTTGATATCGTCGGCGTCGAAATTAAATTCGATTTTGCAACGGTGCTTTTAAAAGGTAGCTCAACTAAAAAAAAAAAAAAAAAAAAATGGAAATCATGGTTACTCGGTCTATTTTGCTGAAATGCATCGTACCATTTAAACATTTGTTGGTTAATTGTATGTCAGTAATGTTATCAGATTTTTCCTAATCATTTGCACATCATCTCATACCATATACGACACATCTCTAATATTTGTTCATTATCTGTGTTTCCGCACGTGACTCCCTATTAACAGATGGGGATTAAATCACGACAGAAGAAGGTAATTTTAGCTATGTTTACCTCGCATGCCACACGCTCTGCTTGATTTCATCGACGAAAGATAAGAAAGTCACTGTTCAAATTTCCCGGGCTTGCAAACACGCGCTTGTTCAAATTCCACATGTTTTCACACAATCTCAACATATTCAGATTGAAACTATCTGTTTTACGACTTATAATTAAAGAACATTCGAATAATAATGAAAATATTATCAATAGAGTTAATGTGAATTTGAATTTTCGCGCGCATCGAAAGTACGTTGTAAGAATTGAACGTTTTGGATTCCCAAAACACGGAATAACTGTAAGACGTTGTTTTAAAACATCTAATATTTACAAATTTGATATTTATAGTTCATAATATGTTTGAATTCAGATTGTAACTTTTGCTATGATTTATAATTGAAAACAATTTCAAGAACAACAAGATTAATATAAATTGTGTTATTGTAAATTCGAATTTTCGCGCGCGTCGAAAGTACGTTGTAAGAATTGAACGTTTTGAATTCTTAAACAAGAAATAACTGTAAGATGTTTTTTTGAAACATCTAATATTTATAAATATGATATTTATAGTTCATAATATGTTTGAATTCAGATTGTAACTTTTGCTATTTTTTATAATTGAAAAAAATGTAAATAACAGAAGAATAATATGAACTGTGTTATTAGGAATTTGAATTTTCGCGCTCAGTGAAAGTACCTCGTAAGAAATTAATGTTTTGAATTTTCATCGCATGAAATAACTGTAAGATGTATTGGCTTTTGTATTTTATTCATATTCATATGTTAGAATTTAGATTGCCAATTTTTTTATGATTTGCAATTAAAAAAATGTTGAACGACAATACAAACAATGCGAATAGTTAACGCGAAACAAGTATAAAATGCAACGAATATTATACTTTGAAATGTTCAAAATTTATAACGTTTTTTAAATTTCATTATTCATCAGTCCTGCGCACGCTTGAATGATTTCCCGTGAAATTGTTTGTTAAATAAATTAATTTTTTTCTGATAATTGCAGTCCCCGTTGGCGCGCGGCTATCCGCCTCCATCATCGAATATGTTTGACGATGATCCGGGCATCATGTCGGAGGTGGAGACATCTAGTACCGGATTCCGCAGAGGCGGAAAACAAAGAAGCAGTCTACCGGTTGTTCGAACACCCAGCAAAACTTTGGAGCGACCTCTAGGTGAGCTTCGAAACTAATTATAATTGCAAACAAAACTTAAACCAGCAAATAAGATAAAAGTTTTAAAGAATTAACTACCTGCAAGTTTTACGTGATTTAATTTATCAACCACAGAGAAAAATAATATACAAGAAGCGAAAAAGGACAAAAAAAGCCGCAAAAAATTTCAGTTGAAACAATGTACGGGTATCAATTTTTTTGACGTCGAAACAGAAATTCACCTCCAAAAAAGAAAAGGAATAATTTTATTTAATTTACTAAAATTATAAGCAGAATTGTCAGTTCAATCTGTCTTTTAACCCATGTAAATTTAATTTTAATCCTTTTTGGCTCACCTTAATCATTAATTTATAACTTAAGCTTTAATTTGCAATTAAACAAAGCACGAATTTCATCTCTGATTGTCATTCGTTTTTCAGGTCTGGTATTCTTGCAATACAGAAATGAAACAAAAAGGGCGCTTTTGCCAAACGAAATAACGAGCATCGACACGGTGAAAGCTTTATTCGTACGAAGCTTTCCGAAGCAGCTCACTATGGAATACTTGGACAGCCCGCATGTCAAAGTTTACATTCACGATAGCAACAAGGATATGTTTTATGAACTCGAGGACCTTCGGTAATTGCTAAGACTTCATTCTTAATTTAAATTTATTAAATTAATATGCTTTTGAAATTTCCAATGCTTATTAGTAAACGAAAATTAAATCTGATAAAATTTTCTGAATTCATAAACAATGGTATATCTTATCAAATAATTTCACAAAAAAAAAGAATGATAAATATATTCAACTTTCAGAACACAAGATTTTCAGTTCTAATTACAATATATTTTGTTAAATTATATTAAAATAATTTTCGTTTAATAGTAAACGTTGGGAATTTCATCTACATAAATTAATAATTACAAGTGGTTAACTTTAATTCTTTTGTTACTTCTTTTAGATCTCATCTTCGTGACATCAGAGATCGAAGCGTGCTTCGCTTATTCGAGGGAACAGATGGCGTTTCGAGCATGTCCGGTCCAATCGGGGTCCCAGGTGGTGGCAGTGGTCTACCACCACATTGGGAGGACCAGAGCTACTTCAGCGAGCCGGAATTCGACAGCGAGTACCAACACCAGCATATCCACAAAAGCAAGGTAAGTAAATCTTTCCAAATATATGGAGTTGAAATTTCCAACGTTTATTAATAAACGAAAATTATTTATATATAATTTAGTAATATATATTATAATCAAAAATGAAAAAATTATATTCTCAGACATTGAATATTCCAGCTTCTTCTGAAACTATTCAATCGAAAAATACTATTCTTTCTATGAAGAAAAGTATATCAGATTTTATTTTCGTTTACTAATAAACGTTGGAAACTTCAAGAACATCCAAATATTGCTTTCGATTCGAGAACGCTGCTTCGAAATGGATTAAACGTCAACAACGATATCGAATTAGCATTGACTTTATTGCGTCACAGTCGAGTAAAATATACATCAGATTGAGAACGACAAAATGAATTTGATCGCGAAGGAACTACGGCGTCTTAATTAAAACGGCGGTATCAAAAACTTAACGACTGAGTAACTCCTTAGGGTGTTACGGTTCTACGAACATGTAGTCTAAATCTATACAAAGTACTAGCTGTTAATCAACTATGAGTATTGTTCAAGTTGAGTCAACGTATAAATAAGTACACGCTACGAGATAATGATTGCGATTACAGTGCGAAAACATGTGCCTTGTTTCGAGACATTTTTTTTTTATCTCTAAGATACTAAAAGTGTCTGAAAACTAAACACTTGTTTTTGCAGTGTCTGCACTGAGAAAAATTTCATAGACTGAAACACTAAAAACTTTCATAGAACTATACTATGAAGGTCGTATCGTGTGATACCATGAGTCCCACCGTTTTATTCCATGGTGCTCATGGAATCAAACTATGCGACCTTTATAGGTCTGATGGGCCATGAAAACATTCAATGAATACCACCAGATGAATCGTCTGGACTCATGGAATCACACGATGCGACCTTCATAATTTTATTCCATGTAAATTTTCATCATTTCATTCAATAATATTTTCCTCAGTTTGCCAACTTAAATAATTTCCAGACGCGGAATCGCTCGGCATAGCACGATGGAAACCGGTATAATCATAGATTTCCGTCGACAGCTACTTAATCTTGGCACCATGTTTCGATAGGCAACCTCGAATTTCGTCACTCGTTAGTCGAGTCGACCAGAAGGCCTTAAAAAGATTTGCATAATGGCACGGCTGGTAGGTGCAGGGCGCCGGAGTAAAGCTTCTTGGGGACGGTTCTCCAGCCGATGACCAGAGCCTTGGGGAAGGGTTCGGGGGAGCAACCGTCGCAGGTGTCCATGACTAGCTTGACCTCTGCTTCGGCTGGCTCCCGTTCTTCTTCTTTCATCATTAGTTTCTCAGACTGAACGCCAAAGCTGGTCAAACCGTTGAAGTAATCCGTATCCAGTGTTTGAGGTGCAATGTATGAGTCATCCACTAAAGATCCATCCGACAGTTGGTATATACCTCGACGCTTCTTCTTCGTGTCTTCGACTTCAACTTCATCCGAGTCTTCTTCTGATATCTTCGACTTATCCGTTTCAGCGAGCGTTATCTGGCAAGACATAATCAGGTTAAAATCTTGGATACGTTGTTCGAGGTTTATATATTTCTCTAGACTTACCTTGGAGCTATTCATTTCGTCTACACCCCTCTTCACAAGTTCTTTATCCTTGGTAGCCTTGTCTTCGTTTAATAGTTCCTCACGTTTCCTTCTAACTCCCTCGACTTCGATTTCTTTCGGCTTCTCCGCAAGTTTCTTGGATTCTTCTTTGTCAATGAAAGTTATCTATCAACAAAAGACAAATTAGATACCAGGATATTCAAAGCAAATTCTCGAACGAAACTTTCGTGCAAGCTAACCTTAATATCCTTATCGGCATTCCTTTTCACTACGTCTTTACCACTATTAGACTTCTTTTCTTCATCCGATACATCTCGAATGTTCTTTCTAGTTCCTTCAACGGTGACTTTTTGATCTTCTACCAGCTTTTTGGATTCCTCGGTTTTCACGGTTGCCTACAAAGATAAGTCAAACGAGTCATGAGCATGTTTATGATAATGTTAGCTTCCATTTAATCTTACCCTTACATCTTTAACTTTTTCTGCGTCTCTCTTCACCACTTCTTTTTCCACGTCAGCCGTCTTCTTAACTTCAGTCGCGACACCTTCGTTCTCGTCGTTGTTTCGTTTGATGATGATTTTCTTCACCTTGAAAATGTCTCGGTACCTCCTGTCCACGAAATTGAATCCATTTACCGGCGAAGGGCTCTCCAACGAACTGGTTAGGTCTTGAATCTGGGGCAGCCTGTGACTGGTAATGAAAGTCGGAGCGCTGTGTGGGTTTTTGAAGGGATTTACGAACGGTATTTGTGGTACCACTGGTGTTACACCCAGAAAAGCCGGGATGGCGCCGTTGGCTGGTGGCAGCGGTTGCGGAGGAGGGGACTTCGGCGGCGGTAGTAGCGGATGACGCAACGTCACACCGTTTTGTACGATCTGAATGTGCGCTCCGGGGTTGATCTTCACCTGGGGCGATAAGATGAAGCAGTTGATTGTCGACTTTCGCAATTGTTAAAGTGAAAGGAACTGGGGAGAAGTGACGCAAGGTGTTGGGAAACTGAGATAGATGTGATTATGGGAACATTAGACCCTAAGATCGGTTCTTGTAAGAGACGTGCAAAAAAGTGAATCTGATGCGCGATTGGTTCCGCCGTGTTGAATTGTAATTAATTAAAGTGCTGCATAGGACTTGGCTTTAGGAGACCAAATTTAACGATCTACTTTATCAGTTTTAGAAAGCATGTTTGCTTGAAAATAATCAAGATTAACTTGTTAAGGTGGGCCACCTTCTAAATTCCTTACCCGATGGTTAAGTTGACCTCCAGTTAAGAATGGATTCATTGGCAATGGTGGACCAGTAACTGGCGCTTGAGTCGTTGTAGATGGCGGCACTCGATTGCTGGTGTCGTGCTCATAGTGATGGGCATGGTGGTGTTTGTGATCTTTGTGGGCTTTTCCCGCAGTGAGCGCAACGTTATACAGCTGTAGCATTGTAACTTCTCCCAATAGTCCTCCTGAACCTGAATATAAGAAATGATTTTGTAACTGATAATTTTATTCTCAAAACCGTAATGTCTCAAGCCTATGTAACGGTTATATGTTTGGCGGGAAATTTAAATACACATTTTAAATAGTTTAAAATTCAATTGTAAATTTCAGTTTCACACAATCTAGGTGAATTTGACGTCTTCCGGAATGAACTTAGTCGACGGTTTTATTCCTGGCGGGAAATTCAAATACACATTTTTAATCATTTAGAATTTAGTTGCAAATTTACCCTTTGCTTGATCAAGATTAATTTGATATCTCCCGGAATGAAATGTTGGCGGGAAAATTGGCTCTATTTTGATTAGCGATTGAAAAAAATATAATTGCTAATAACCTTTAGGGGCGTCTTCGCCCTCGAGGAAGCCGCCTCCAAGCTGACGCTGCTCCTGGCCGGTGATGGCCACTCCTCCGCCCTTGATCACGTGACCCACCAGCTGAAAATCAATCTCAAGTTGAAATCCATTCGACGCTAATGCAATCAAACGGCCGTTTTTAGCCGGGCTTAAAAATTGCATTCCGATTGCGAAGGCACTTAGCATCCGAGTGTCGCCACTTGAGGCTCGCGCGCGCGAATTTCAACTGAAAATTCACGAGCCTCTGAAGAATAGACGCTAATATCAGCCGGCTGATCGGATTAATTAATCGGCACTCGGATTGGCGGCCAAAGTGAAACGAATGCGATCACGCAAAGTGTTCTTTGGGCCAGCGATCAACATTTTGCAAGGAAAAATTCTGAAGTGCCTGAATTAAATATTTATATTTTTCATCGAGCTAACGATATTTCAAAATTATTAAAAAGTGGAACGCACTGATTAATTGGTTCAAGTGTAAACATTTTCGAATGAATAAATTTTTTTTTTTTCAATATCAAATCAATCATTTTGTCGATATTAAAAATGACCAATGGATATGACATTTTTTAATTTAAATGACTAATCAAGAAAATTTGTACTTATTAATAATAAAGGTTTAAATTTTGTTGCAACAAAATATTGTTCTCAAGAAATCTTTTTTTTATAAATTTATATTGGAAAATCAAATGGAAGCAAAATGTTTTTCAGTAGTTAATAATTGGTGAAACATTTTACCGTAAAATTTTGTATATAAAAAATCAGCCGTCCGGTAAGGAAGGTGAAAGATTAAAATCTTAAACGCGTTTCCTTATTACATGCGATTTCACTGTCAAGAGAATCTCAGTTCATCGCCGTTTCATCAATACCATTTTCAGCCTCCTCGATTCAGAAAATAATATCGCACTTCGTCTAAATTGCCGTGCAATTTTCTTCTAATTCATACGCATTAGCCGACGCGGCGACGTAGCTTTCGAGCGCGTTGTCACGCCAACAACCTTTCATTCAGCCTTTTATTTAACGTTTTGTCTTTTTTTTCTTTTTGCTTTTATTTCTATATGATATAATATATAATACACAAGATATATTTACATATACAATATAATAACATATGTAAATATAAATGTATAATTCAAGTATTAAATAATACATTCATTAAAAGAAATGGAATTCATGTAATTTTATTAAATAAACAATTACATTTTCTATACATTATATATGTAAAAATATATATATATATATATTATATATAAAAATATATGTTATACATGTAATATAAATTGTTTACATAAACATATATGTATTATAAAATATATATTAAAAATATATAAATTTCGTAAATGATTATTCTATAATCAAAACTGAAAAGTTGAAAAAAAGGACAAGTTGAGTGAAAAGGAGTGTCGGGAATTCCCGTCATCCCGTTTCGCCTTATTTTCGCCGGCGATTGCTGCAATTCGGCACGACAGGCGAGTTATATAAGGCCGAATAAAAATTGCCCCGAATACACCAGCCATCCGACGCGCGCGCACGATGAAAACCCGTCGGGTGACTTTCATTTCGTCCCGCTTGCCTTCGAATTTCGCGGACCATTCTTGTCATTGTTCCGCGTGTCCTAATGACGCGAGACGTGCCTCGGTGCGATTTTCCCGCCCTTTTTTGCCGCGCGCCCGGCCAGCGGGAAAATTTGAATTCCGAATTCGGCGTTCGAATGTGCGATTCGCAGTTTTATTATCACAATTAATACAACAAAATGAAAAAAAAAAAGGTTTGTAACAAGCGAATTTCTGTCGTGACAAGTGGATTTCGCTGGTAGTTTGAGTAGTCTATTTGGCTTGAGAATAATCCACTCGTTATAAAGTGACTTTTACTGAGTCCGAATTGAGTATTTTAGTTTAGTTTAGTTTAGTTTCTTAATTGAATAATTAAACGCGCACTGAAAAAGAAAGTCAGATTATTTATGGTGACATTCCGAAGTATGTTCCGCCTCGAGTATTTTGCGCAGAAAAAAAATTTAATCAAAACATAAATGTGTTCACCTGATACGTTGGACTTTACTTAAACTTTACTGTATTTAGAAATGTATATTGAAAAATGTTGAACAACATAACCACATACAATGTTATATTTCGTCCATAATCTTTCTTGACAAAAATATATAGCCTAAGATATAAATAAAATTTCGTAATTTAAAATTAATAAAAAAATTGTCCAAGGGAATCAAGCATTACTTGAAATTAATTACGGAATATAATTTCGATTCGATCAACATCTCTTTTCACGTTTTATTATAATTATTTTTTTTTTTATTTTCCAGTCAGTTTAAAAGATTTTAAATTCAAACAATCTCGAGTCATCGGGGCGTTTTGAACTGAAATTAAAAACCATTTGCAACGCTTCAGTGAAAATAAATAGAAAGCCACTCGCGTTCTTATTAATTTCGCCGTACGAAGAACTAATTAGTCGATTCGGATAAAAAGAGAAAAGACGTGAAAGAGGGAAGCAAACGGAGTAAAAAAGTAAATAAAAAAAAAAAAAAAATGAGAGAAGAAGAATTGTTTTGTTCGAACGGCTTTGCTGTGTGCGTCGAGTCGAACAGCCGAGAAATTGTTGGAGCAATCGCGGGCCGATATATCGCGTTGATAATCGCGTTGATAAATTCGAGTGCTCGAGTGGGCGAACACTCGGCTGAAAATTGCACGAGAAACGTGCGGCGCATTGCTAATAAAGCGATTGATGTGCCGCGATTTAATCGATTGGTGCATTTGCGTGAAACCGAGTATCAAATTCGCGGTGATTCGATTTTTAATCAAGATATTTTATTAATTATATGATAGTTGATGAAAATGGGTTGGGAACAGGACATTTGGGCGCTGGGATATTTGGGCGCCGGGACGTTTGGGCGCCAGGACTTCTGGGCGCCAGATTAAATAAAATGAAACTCTTATTATTTATTATGTATATAATTATATAATATATATAATATATATATTATATATATTATATACATTATTTATTGTATATATGAACTCATATTATTTATTCGTATTCGTAATTAGCGATAACGCGATTGTCATTGTCAATGAATTTAGTTTAGTTTATACCATATATGAAGTGTATATGATATATATATATGATTTTATGAATATGATTTATAGAATTTGTAATTGCGTACGATATTATTAAGGTATTTTTCATTCATATATTTCTATACAGGGTGAGTTTAAAGTCCCGGAACGGTCGAATATCTTGAAAATTTCATGTCAAAACGGGGAAACAAAAAAGCACGTGTCAAATATTTTTCGAAAATCTATCCAACGACACCAAAATGGATCCTCCACCCTCAACCCCCGGGGGTGGGAAGGGGTGTAACTTTGAAATTTTAAATGAGAACCCCCAATTTTTTTTGCAG
>JABFOV010005402.1:0-12122 GCA_022817685.1 Aradophagus sp. ZL-2020
ATCGGAATTAATCCAACATATCATAGGATAAGAAACACTTATTCATTTTTCCACAATTTAAGGCTAATCGATGCAAGAAATAATAATAGCGAGTTCAGGATTTAAGATTTGATTTCTATGGATGATTACATCCACATTAGTAAAAAGAATATTTATTCAATTGGTGCGTTTTTGTTTGCTTCATAGAATTCTGTAAAACAAACGGCGTATTCGACCAAAAACATTATTTTCTAATGAAAAAGAATAGATAATATAGTTCTTATAAATGTGCCTTTTTTTATTAGAGAATAATGTTTCTGCTCGAATACGCCAAAAATATGACAAATCTACTTGACTACAATTTTGTTTTAACAGTCAGATTTGTCATATTTTGTCTCACAGAATTCTATGAAGTAAACAACGCACCAAATGTTCTATAACAACAAAAATTGTAGATATTATTTTGATTTGTGTTTGATAATAATTTTAAAAAATTTTGAATGAGTGAATTGTTAAAACCACCTCATTTATAATTAAAAGAAAAAGTAAAATAATGCTGAAAAAACAATTCAAAAGAATCATTAATCGTATTAAATAATCGTTAAAATTAATCGATTTTACAATTAATCTGAAAACAAATAATCGATACATTTTAATCGATTAATCGTGAAAAATAATCGATTGTACCATTAATCGCGATTTAATCGCCCATCCCTAAGATTTATTTTTTGACAGAGGGACACTTTTACCACTCCATTTTTACCAATCCATACTTACCACTCCCTTTTTACCACCATATACAATTACCACCATACACAATTACCACTATTTTTACTATTTATTATTTTACGCACCTTGGGAGCGGACAAAATTGGAACTAACCGCTCCTCGGGCTGTAAGTTCCACTTTACCGTCCGCTCCCTTGATCCGTAAAATAGCGTACATGCCTTGGGCGCAGTGGCGCCCTCAGCAATAATATATTATTATTTAAAAAGGAGAACCCATGTGACACAAAATGAAAGTAACAGTGGTAATTCTGATAATAATTCTGATGTTGATTCGGAGAATCGTGAAGAAGCGACAAGTAGGAAACAAAAATGACTTTGTATTATTTCAAGTTAGGAATCTGAAGATGAATCGAAGGGTATAGTCTGAGTATGATTCATTTATCTGAGTATTTTTAATTTCATCTTAATTTCAGATATGCAGGTTTAACCCTAATATGGATCAGTATTGTGACACTTTTTAGCTAACAATTTTGTTTTTAGAACCGATTCAAGTTTAGTTTGCAAACCTCATAGCTTTCATAGCTTTGACTTAAGTCTAATTAAAAATGTTGATCACATCGTTTAATTTTTTGTTACATCGTTTAATTTTTTCCTGTGTAAGATTAGAACGGAAATATTTCAATATGAAAAGGAATTTTTTAAAATAGTCTGATTGTTAAAAAGAGCTACTAATTTACGAATCAGAATATCGGATTTTCAGGATTGTTCCAATCTTGAATTTTCCAAAGGTTGATGCTTCAACTCAACCCATTTTTTCTATGCTCGAGAAGTCAAAATATGTAATAAATAAAATAAAATAGAATGATTAGTAAATGAAAAAGGTAAAATGAAGTAACCAAGTATGGTATTCGAGAATTTAATTCTTTTGGCAACTCAAAATTAAAATTTCAAAATCAATAATTTAAACTAAAAAATGGAACATGGCAAAATGCCACATTATCGCACTTTTCGAATCGTTTCAAAACATACTTTTTATCCTTATCTTAATAAAACGTCAACAATAAACTCGCGATGAACTGCAATTTCATGGTAACATTTACTTTTTTATATTGGATTTAATTTGAATATAGTTTTTATAGGTTCATATACAAATTATAATTTATCTAATTTAAATAATTTCGTTCTCTGAGTGTAAGAAACGAAACACAGAAAAAAACAGCAAACATGAACAAACAGAGAGACATTTAAAAATATATTATTAGTATATTAATGATCATTAATATACTAATAATATACTATTAATATACTAATAACATACTATATGAATAGATTCATACTATAATGACAATATATTTTTAGTATATTTTTGACAAATATTATTTTGTTAATATATTAACAATATTTTTCGTTTTGCTACGGTTAAAATGTGAGTATCGCTATGTCATATAAATTAATTAAAATGAGGTATGAAAAATTAGTGAATGCAATTCCAATCAGTCATGAAAATTCAGTGACTTATGTTTATCCATTTGAAATTCCCTGATTTCCAATAAAATTCCCTAACTTTTCCCTGGCCAATATTATTTCCTGACTTTTCCAGCTTTTCCAGGGTTCCCAGAAAGTGGTCACCCTGTTATTAAAAAGAGATAGAACTTGACGACAGTAGTTGGGAATTAATTTCTGAACACGCCGAGAAAAAATAATGATAAATAATAATTAAATATGTATTAAACGTTCTTGACACATTTCGAACGTAATAATGCCTCTAAATAATACTCATGTTTTTATCAAACTTCCAATATATCTTGATAAAGTATTTCATGCAGTTACACAATTCACTGCATACAAAAAAAAAGAAAAAAAAAAGAAAATAATTTTATCAGTTCGTTTCATTGAAACGCTTTCAAGCGGAATTCGGTTTCCAAGACCTAGTTCATTTGCGAACTATGTTGACAAACATTTTATTGTCTACTGGAAATGATTGGAACTTTCCTAAACACATGTGCGATTCGATGGTACTTGTGAAACAACGGAACTTGGAGAACAGGCATTTAAATAAAATAACAAACAACGTTGTGGCGAAATAATCCTTGGAAGCGTTTCAGTGTAAAAAGTTTATCGAAATGAATGGTATGTTTTTATAAATTAAAATTGTTTAACGTCATGTTAAATCGTTATTTATTAGGATTTTATCACATATAATCAATAATCAAAATAATAATAATAACAATAATAATTATAATAATAATATAAAATATGTATCGAAAATATGAATCGATTATTTTTCAATCGAAAAAAGATGAAAAATTTTATTTTCATTAATTTCTTGTATAATATTTATTTACCTATAAATAGATGTCTTGTTAGTAAATAGTTAAAAAAAAACACTTAATTTATTAATTTAATTGAAGCTCTAAACAGTTTTATATTATTTCATTTAATTTTATTAATTTAAGAATTTCATTGTATTAAATAAAAATTAGTTGCAAAATTAGTTTCACGTCTTTTTACGTTATTTCATCTAACATACGTTGTATGACAATCAAATAATATTGCCTTATTACTAAATTCAATTAAAACAAAATTAATATTGTTTTATTAATATTTTTTTTACTGTCAATTTATAATTTTTATTATAATAATATTTATACCCCAGCAAAACGAAAAATATATTGTAAATAACAATGTATAAGTTGTCAAAAATATAATAAAAATATATTTTCATTTCAGTATTAATCTATTAATAATATATTAATAGTTAATTTTCAATATATGAATATTATGTTATCAATATACTAATAATATATTCGAAAATTTCTGTAATTTGTATACCTGGCATTATATTGTCAATACATTATTAATATGATACATTGACAATATATTATTAATATATTGTCACTTTAATGACCATATAACGTCAATATATTGACAAATATTTCTTAGTTGCTTCAAAACATTAACATTCTGACTATAGTTTATGATAGTATAATCGTTAAGATATAATGATGTGATTCCATTGGATCGTGAGTTCGATTCCTCAGCATTTCAGTTTTTTCGAATCGATTATTAATGTTAAAATACAAATTACAGTAAAAGATAAAATTATAATAGAAAAATGATTTTTATTTAAAATAATAAATTTTATTTTAATATATTAACAATATACTATTATTAATATACTATCATTATGATGTTAATATATTGTTAATACACTGTCATTATATTGCGTTTTGCAATATATTTACGTTAAATTTTTGTTTTACTGGGGTAAAAAATTTAATTACAAACTATGTTTGTATTTTTTAATATAATTAAATTACATTTTTATTTATATATAATAAAATTAATGTGAATCTTCATTTGTCCTAATAATTTAATTTTTTTTGTGACTATAAAACAAGGTGGTTGCTAGTTTTGTATAAAAAAATAGTTTGACTTTCCTAAATTTTTTAAAAATTGTTAAAAAATTGTATCTGAATATTTAATAAAAGAAATGTAAACATTTTCATACATATTTATTGATAAAACATTATACTCTGTGCTAACACAATCTTCTTGAACCCAAAGAAATCATCCATGTAGCATATACATTTCTTCATGTAGCAAAATAAATATAAAATATTTTTACATATTTAATGAATATCGAATAAATCATTTCTGCAATATTTAATAAACCCTACTGACACATACGGTACATTTATTGCGGTAGGGTACTCTACAACAATAAATACTATAACTGTTATAAATTAAATTTATTTAATATCATCTCAGTAATAGACAATGCATTTTTAATCGAACTTTGCTAAAAAACCATTGTAAGCAGGTCTAGTAGATAGATGCGCCATCTGGCTTTTGCCACCTTGGCCACTAATGAGACCATCACTACATTATATGCATACTGAAATACGACTAAATAATGTATAATAAGACAGAAAATTGTAACATTTGTAGATAAATAAGGATGCAGAAATGAACATTTTCATTACATTTGTTTTTGTTTATCTTTAGAGGTTACAATTTTCTCTTCTTTTCGACACTACACAGTGATATATACAGTGATATATAAGAAAGCATCTGTTTAAAACGCCGAAAGCGCCATCTCAACTATGGAACTAATTACCGGATCCTTTTTTATTTTTAAATTATATCTACCCAGTCTATAGACTGGGTAGATATAGATAGTAGATATAAATTTCCACACAGAGACATATTCCCTTTAAAGATAATAACGTAACCAGAAAATTTCTTGACAAAGACTGGAAATTTCGTGTTACATATTTGTTGAAAAGAATAGGATAGAAAGTTCCACTTTCGTTCTATTGGACAAATAATTTCTTGATTTTGTTAGTTTCTTGAAAAAAACAGCATGTCTCTGCTTGGAAATTTTGATGATTAAGCTCCAGGTAATTCCACTTTAGAAATTTCTCTTCGGTGGAATTACCTGAGACTTTAAACGACTGCAGTCTTTTTCAAGCTTTTCCGTGCAAGACTGCTGGTATAACTTCTTCAAACCATTCCAAGCCAACTTTTCAACTAACTTATTAATCACCATTAAATGACTATTAACTTATAATAACTATAAACTTATAAATAACTATTTTAGGAACCACCAAAACAGAGCTCCAAACATGGCAGGATATCAAGATCGACACCTTCTTCAAAAGCATGGCGCCTTACGTACACAAATGTCTTGATTGTGGCCTTTACTTCCCAGACGAGGACGCCCTCTTGTCTCACGTCTGCTGCTTCCAATGTCCGCATTGCAACGAGATTTGCAACTGCAAATCCCATCTAGAAACTCACATCCAGTGCCACGTAAACAAGGAGGTGCGCATCTGCGACAACTGCGACATCAACTCGGTCAGCCAGTGCAGCGCCGACGACGGTTTCTATAAGCAAGAGCGTGTCTCGAGCGCCATTTGTTCCGAGTGCGAGGACAAGTACTTGCAACAGCAGTTCAGCAAGCAGCGCCACGCTGGTTTCGTCGTCGAGCACACCTACATATGCGACACCTGCGGCGAGATTTTTGCGAAACACTGCGTCTTCGTGACGCAAAAGAATTTTTTCCTCCGGCTCTGCGACAATCTGCACATTTGCGATTTCTTCATTCGTTTGCTTCACAACAAATACTTCGTCTGGATTTTCTTTTTGTTGGCACTTTCGTTGTCTGGATATTTATTCTTCCTGCTGGATTTTGAAGTTAACAACGACAATTGAAAATCAAAATTGTTATTATCGAATTAGAGATTGTAGTTGGAAATGATGTATGCAAATGAAACAAAGTGTTTTTGAAATAAATGTTGTGAAGTTTCCAAACTTCATCAATGAAAGGAAATGAAATCTGATACAATTTTTTCTGAGATATGAATGATGGTACATTTTATTGAATTTACAAAAGAAAGGTCCGAATATAATATTTATTTTTTGAAAAACAAATTTTTTAATTTTAGTCAGTGTATACGTTTATTCCTTTCAATTATGATCATTTCGTCAGTTCAGTGGAAGAAGGTGCCACCTCGGCGTTTGATTGAAAAAGGTGCCATGTATTTACTAACGTAGACCAAGGTGGCACCTTCTTCCACTGAACTGAAGATTTGATTTTCTTTTGGAAATAAAGGTTGGAATCTCAATCAATTCACATGGAACAAAACAATTATAATTTATTATTATTTTACTGCTTACATAAATAATTAAAATAATTTACGACCAATAATTATTACTATTTTGAATTTATAATATTTTAATATTATGTTGCCCCACGTGATTCCTCCAATGTACTATTAACACCCCTAGCGGATTCGAATTTTAAAAAAAAAATTTTTACAACAATTTTGATCATTTTAATAATAGGACTACATTCGAATTTCACTTAAAATTCTCATTTAGAACCAGAAATCTTGTCTAAATTTTTTATTTGATATCAGAAAACTCACTAAAACTATCGCAGCTATTGCGCAAAGCTATTGCGCGTTTGAATTTTTATTGGTTACAGCATCCTTATTCCACCACTCTATCGTTCCAATTAATTGAACGTTCGAAACAATTAAAATTGAAATACGTTTTATAAAATATAGAAATAATAAAATAGTATATAATATATAAATATTAAAATATTACATATAATAATAGCCATAGGAAATGACAAAATTTAAACAAGCGGAATCTGGTAATTTAAGCGAAAGGACGCTTTAAGTTAGAATGCTTTAAGTGAGATTCAAGTGTATTGATGTGATTAATTTTAAATGTAACTGAAAAGTTTGTTCCTCTCTCAAGCTTGTAAGGACAATGCCTTTTTTGCAATTAATTTGTTGTAATTATAAAATTATTAAAAAGAAGGAAATACATTATATATTAAATTCTAATCAAATTTTCATGAAAAGGATACATAACGTTTTGTAAATTATTTTAAGTTTCAAATAATCCAAATATTTGTGAGTTATAAATATATTCATTAAAAAAAAATATATATAACTTAGTTTCATTGTCAGATTCCATTTATATTTAATATTAATAAGTATAAATTTTTCAAATGTTCACCAATTTTAAGAAAATTATTCAATATTCTTGAAATCGATTTCTTTAATCTTCATTTGTATATCAATATGGAAAACGAATAACTTATAGTAGAAATGAAACTTGTTAGTTCTTATTTTTGGTAATTAGAAAAAATTTATATATTTATCAAACATAAATGTTCATGTAATTTGAAATTAAAAAATTGTGCAAAACAGTATGGAACCTTCTTTTCACGGAATGTAAAATTGTTTTGAATTGTTTGATTTACAAAAAAAAAGTGAAAAAAAATTAATCCAAAAGATTTTTTAATCAATTTTTTATTATTT
Source organism: Aradophagus sp. ZL-2020 (assembly GCA_022817685.1). Lineage (NCBI taxonomy): Eukaryota > Metazoa > Arthropoda > Insecta > Hymenoptera > Scelionidae > Aradophagus > Aradophagus sp. ZL-2020. The sequence goes on from JABFOV010005402.1 coordinate 7,550, forward strand.
ATTCAGTGCGAAAATGACTTCTCACAATACTTACAATTCAAATTATTTTTGTATATTTGTAAAAAATTAACATAAATACAATGCTTTGAAGTTAAAAGAACTAGTCACTTATTGGTTCATTATTCACCTAAACAAATTTTCGTACATTATACATAAATAAAAATTACAAAAAAAAAGAAAAAAACGAACAGGAATTTTCGTACGTATATAATATACAGGTTTGAACTTTAACAAATTTTCATACAAAAATTTATGTTTTCTTTGTAAAGTTTCTTTAATTTAACAAAGATATATTAACATTGATGTTTACTGAATATTTTACCTAGTTTTTATTATTTTATGTAGTGTTTGGTCCGTTTTTTCTTTGTTATTAATGAACACATTTTGTACAATCATTTTTCAAAGTTCGAACTCGTATATTATATGCGTACAAAACTTCTTGTTTATAAAAAAAATTATATTACAAAATATTTCATTGAAAAACACAAAAATTATAAAGAAAAAAAATTTATTAATTACGCCCCTTATCTTAATTTTGGTTCTTAATTTCACTAGAAAAAATACAATCAATTCAATGACTTAAATTTTATTACTACTTAACATTATTTAACGATTAACAATTTAAATTTTTTTCTCTTTGTCAAAATCAGTTAGATGACATATATAAAATTAATTGTAAATTCATTATACAGCCTATTTACCGAGTCATAGTGTAACAATAAAATATTAAGTGGATGACAAACTGGATTGCAAAATTTGAATTTTTAAATTGGTCTTAAAAACATAACATTGATTATCATCAATGATCTATCAATGATTGATAGTTGTGTAAAAATAAAATACAATGAAGAAAATCGCTTCTTTTTTAAATTACACATATAAAATGGTCAATTTAATTTCAAAGTTTTTAATGATTAATTCAATTATTTAATGAAATAATTAGAATTTTTTAATAGGTCACCCTCTTAATTCGGTATTTTCAAAACTTTGGTCTGACTGTCATTTTTATAATTGATTTTAATCAACTGGCATATCCAATTTTTATGGGTAAATTAAATCAGATAACTTCGATCAGATAACCTTACATAAAATCTATGAACCTTTAAAAAAATCGAACTTTGTAATAATAGATATTTTAAGGTATATTACACTATTTCGTGTATCCTAACAAAAACTACATGAAAATTACTTACATGAAATTTTGTTAATACATAAAAACACAAGTTGGAACAAAAATTATTCTGCAATTTTTGTTTAAAAAAAAAGGATAAAATATCATGTAAAATAATAAAAGTAAAATAAAATATTTGATTAAACTTAATATTGATCATTTATACATTCGAATCTCACTTGAAGCACTCTTACTTATAGAATCCGTTCACTTAAATTGTCAGAATTGCCAATTGCCACTCGCTTATATTTCGACATTTCGTTTCATAGCTTTAAGTAAGATTTTGGATCCAAAACGGAAACTTTAAGTGAAATTCAAGTGTATTGAAAATGCATAATCAAATTAACAATTATTCGTATAAACGAATCAAATTTTAATATAATTATTCAATTAGAATAACATGAATAACATATGTCAATGAATAACATATGTCATTAGAATAACATATGTCATTAGAATAACATATGTTAATTCGATAAAATTACTTACTCAACTCAGCTGTCGAATCATAAGACCAAATGAACGACATTTCATCAATATGATAAACATGATTAATTGATAAAATTCTAAATGGCGAGAGTCAAGTGAAATTTATTTTTTAATTGCAATTGAATTCCTTTTTCGTGAGATAGGTAGAATATTTTCCGGATCGTTTCTCTTTCGTTACAAAGAGTCCGCGACTCGCAGCCTTTAGCCTGAACCATTTTTCCTCTTCGTCTGTGAGATCCTTTGGTAAATTATATTGGTAAAGCCCGAGATTACTTGCGAAGTCGTCGCAAATTTCGTTGACGACATTTTCGAGTGCAATCTTTTCCTGATTCGATGTATCCAGACGACTGGACCGAAATTTCTTTTCATATTCTTGGTGCTTCATTTTCTGTGCTTTCAACTAAAACATAAAATATATATCACTAAATCTTATATATTTTAAATAATAAAAAAAAATTAGTCAAATCAAGTGTTGAATCCAAAAAAATGACAAAAACATTAAAATCAACGATTTTTTGTTGTGAATTTCAGTAAAATCGGACAATTAGAATTATGAAATTGCAATAAATTAATTATAAGTAACTAATTTTTTTATTAATTCAAAAATAATATATCATTTGGCTTATTCTGACTGAAATGTCTAATACTTATTTAATTAGAAAAAAAAAAAATAAAAACAAATTTCTAAAAGATTTCTATAGACATAAATTTTTGTAAAAACTGACGTTACCCATAAGAATTAATGTATTTTAGCTGTTTAGCGAATAATTGATTTTTCAAAAAAATGCCCAACAAAGTACATATTTGAACGATATTTAATAATCAGAATAGTTCAATGCATCAGAAACAATTTGTTTCGACTAAAAAAGATTTTTATCTCTCAGCGCTACTCCAACCTTAACACAAAGTTGATCTTTTTTTTTCATTTTTTTGTCATATCATGTAACATTTAAATTAATACAGTTCACTCAAATACCATATTTATGTCACCATGTCAATGTGATGTCACGACTGTGACGTCATGCAAAATTATTGGTTGATTCATCTTACAATAAAATATTAAAACAAACTGAATAAGTAACAATAAATTGATAATTACATGCGCCAGTTCTTCTCGTGCTTGAGGGCTATCCACAATTTTTAGAGATGTTTGTAAATTCTCTATGGCTTTGTTGTAGTCGTCCAACAGTCCCAACGCTTTTCCAAAACTGAAAATTAATTAATAACATTGTAATCGTCTTAATTAAGGCTCGAAAATGAAATAATGTGCAATTTTAAAAAAGATAAAAACGAGAGCAAAAATAAAATTATTAAATATTAATAGTATTACATAAATACATTCAAATCTCATAACACTCACACTAAACCCATGATTCAGGCGGACGTCCCAATCTACGTAGAAATGACAATTGGCTTATGTGTGTGTGTGCGACCAATCAGAGCGGGCGTTCATGGTTACGTGATCAGAGTTCAACTGTTTACCCATTGTTCTAGATTTAGATTTATGCCCTAAACCTCTCATACATACACTCACACTACTTAACATGGGACAGTCGCTTAGAGGTTAGCCTAAATCAAGGGTTAAAGCGTAAGCTCATTCACGAATATCTTTAAATGAGATTTCTGGTCCCAAATAGGAACTTTAATTGAGATTTCAGCGTAAATATTAATATATTAATAAAATTAATTAAAAAAAATCAATAAATAAAAGAACAAATAAAAATAAAATTTAAAACACGTAAATTAAATTTTATTACATGTATCGAGATTTTGCAGAGTGATATTCATCATATATCATGTGGCAAGATCTTGCAGCCTGTCGTGGTTTATTGTCTTTCATATAACATAACGCTAAATTGTACAAAACTCTAGATAACAGCTTTTTCATCCTGTTTTCTTCTTCGTCATTGTCCAGTCTTGCAGTTTCCAGCCAACTTTGAGCTTTGGAGTACCTTTGGAGTAAAATATTACAGTTTTGTTATTTGATTTGCTGTACAATAAATTTAAAATCAATGTACAAGAAATTTAAAATGTTTATTTTGTATGGCGTTGAAGTTTCCAATGTTTATTAATTAACGAAAATTAATTATATATAATTAGTAACATATATTGTAATCAAAAATGGAAACATTATATTCTCAGAAATTGAAATTTCTAGCTTCTTGAAAAATTATTCAATCAAAAAATATTATTTGTATGAAGAAAATTATATTAATCTTATTTTCGTTTACTAATAAACGTTGGAAACTTCAAGAACATTTTATTTACAATGATTTTAAACTTTTAATTGTTCTAATATAAAAAATGAAGTTTCTAGTTTAAAAGAAAAAATGAAAATTAAAAAAAAATATTTAGCTACAAAAAAATTAAGCTGTGATTTTCAATTTTGTTATGCCAAACATTTCTATTTTGAAAGCAAAAAAAAAACGAAGATAACATTCAATAAAGTATTTTTCTGCATTAAAAAAAACAGACAAATATTGTTTAAAAAACGATTATTTTATACTAAAAAAAATGTAAAAGTTAGAACAAAATTATACCATCATTGTAAAAATTATTTCATTTCCATAAAAAAAAATGCTTGTTTTACGACACTTAAAAAAATTTATAAACTAATAAAAATATGATCTTACTCTCGAATCGCCTGCTTTATGTTTTTCTTTTTATAATTATTTTCTGCCAATGTTAAAAGATTTTTCAATTTCTTTTCAACAGCTGGAAATGTTTGATTCCGAATATCAGCTAAGCTAACTTGTTGCAACAAGGCAGAATTATTTTGTACATCTATTAAAGTTACATGAAAAAGAACTTCAGCGTTCGGTGGTATTCGGGGCATGCAGCCATGTTTTCCATAAGCGTAATCAGGATGGATAAGAAACAGTGCGGTTTCACGTAATTTCATCGTCGATATCC
>JABFOV010005403.1:0-12120 GCA_022817685.1 Aradophagus sp. ZL-2020
CGCAATTATACGTGTCAACTGTATGAGTTACATACTAATTCATAAAAATGTAAGAAGCGTATTTTTGTGCTGCGACGACTTGTTCTGACTATCAGTATTTTTTTTTTTGTGCGGCCGCCGACCCCTGCATGTCACCCCCGCATTGTGCGCGCGGCGGGGAGGTTGGTGAAAGGCAAGGATCCCCCCCACGTCTCCCCCCCCGGGGGGGGGGGGGGGGGGCAGGACGCGCTGGCCCGAGAGCCCGAGATATCGTGCGCCGCGTTTCACAAATTGTCTGTGGTTCCGTCGCCAGGATGAAAGGGAGCAAATCGGCCGGGACTCAAAGCGCCCCGGCAACGGGTGTTCCGTAAAACGGGAAACCCGGCAATGCCGCGCCGAGTTACACAGTCGCCTAATGGAAAGAGAATGCCCGCCAATTAACATAATTATTGTCACAACAGTCCCCGACGAGGAAGTTGTACGCGAGATTGTCGCGCTGTTCGGGTCGAAGGTTGCACAACAGTGGTTTGAAAAAGAGAGAGGGCGACCGAGGGGATGTGTCTGACATGAACCCTTTCTTCCTAACTCGAAAATAGGTGCAATATGTTCGCCTTCGGCTCGCGATACAGACCATAATTTATTTTTTTTACAGACAAAAAATTGGGACGCTTTTAGTGTCGCTTTTTTTTTGGCAAACGGTGGAAAGTAGCACTTTTCTGCCTTTGGGCAAAAAAGTCCACATTTCTATTTATATATGCAAGAAGTTTTTAATAAAGTATTATTTCTACCAATGACAATCGAAATTAGAACTCGAATTCATATCAGCGCGATATAAAATGAAATATTTAATTTTTACGGTTACTCTTTTCGTTGGAAGTATATTTTTTTGGATTGAAAATTTATGGAATTTGAAATTCGTCGCAGATAAAGGCTGCAAACTTCTTGCGCTTCTATTTACGTATTAATTTAACGACTCGGAATATGACAAAGCAGTTTAGTAACCGTTAAAATTAAACTATGGTTGCTGGGTATTTTTCAAAGCCACACGTTTCATTTTCACGTTACAATTCGACCGATTTATAGTAAAATGTTGAAAGCACGTGCTCTACGCTCCGCGCGGCTATAGATCTTTTTCGTTGATTAAACGTGGCGAGTTATTTTGCGAAATGCCCGGTCGCTAATTAGATTTCACCGTGGATACTTTTAGTCGAATATCGTGGGGCAAGCGAGGTTGAGAAGAAGGAGGTCGGATCGATTTGTTTCGCCGTAATCTAGAAGGGTTGTTTGGTAGAGTAATTGATTTCATTTGTGGATATGTAATGAGGGAGAAGTAAGTGCAACGGACTCGTGTAACTTGTTAGCAATTATCTCTTTCTAGCGGTGACGTTAACTAGGCGAAGTGAGGGTAATAAGCGGCGACGTAGCTGTATTTTGATGAATTACAATCGTTCGAATCGCTTGAGATCTAATTCCGGTAAATGATTAATTATGGGGCTGTTGTTTTTTTCGTTCGTTTTAATAACCAGTTGCGCGAAAAATTATTCGACTGAACGCGGCTGTCGTAATGTCTATAATTTGACGGATACAATTAACGTTGCGTCGAAAATTGGAATGTTTTTACGACGCGGAATAATAAGATTAATTCGAACAAAGTGACTTTGAATGATGTTTGCATAATATTCCGTTGATTGACATTTCTTAGAAGTGTAAATTCATTTACATGTAAACGAAATTCACTTTACATAAATTTGCACGCATTGTTGCTCAGATACAGACATTTTGCCGCTGCGAACTTATTTCATTTAAATTTCCGTTGCCAACGGCGCCGACAATAGTTTCGCCCCAGTTTTTACTGGCTAGCACGGCGATCGCGTCAACATTTAAAAAGCAGTCGTCGAAAATGGTGTCTATGAAACGTCTAGTCTCTCTTCGCACGGCCCTTACAAAAAAAAAAAAAAAAAAAAAAAATGATATTTTTCGGAACGAACGATTAATGCAGATGCCGGTCGAATTGAATTTATTTGAATTTTCATGAATCGCGGATTATCTGAATATGCATGTAATCTAGTTGAATAACCATTATACCAAAGTTTGCTCGACTCAACTTTGTATAAAACAGGGCATTTTTTTGTTTTCGCGGCAAATGTTGTAAGCGTCGTAATTATGACGCGCGATTTCCGTATTTTCATTTCGCGCACTGCAAAAACGGTCGCCGGCTCACACGTCATCGAATTAACGAGACGGCCTTTTTAATTATTAAATTAACAACGCGATTACGTTATAAAGGCGCTGCGCGTCGAGTAATTACGAAACTTGGAAGTAGGATGATTGTGACTACCCGTTGCATTATATAGTTAATGATGAAAAATAATTAGTCATTCTGCATGGCCAAATTACGTACGAGTATCGAGTGCTCTGGGACATAATGCAGGATGATATTGCGTCATAATTACGCTGCAGCTTTATAGATCGCACATTTGTATCGATCATTTCTTCAAAAATTTACTGCCACTCATAACTACCAGGTATATTGCAATTTATTTCATTTTTATTGAATAATCGATCAAACATTTTTTTTCGTTTTACTTTGGTCACGACTGACATTTAAATAACTAATGGTTCGCCGAATTCAACTTAAAACCACATTCGGAGGAATTTCGTATTAATTGATGCAACTAAAATGATTAAAATTTACTACGTTTTGTAGTACTTCTGAGACATAACAATAAATTAACAGTTATTGATATTAATATTTTTACAATACTATTCTACAATTAGATCAGTTTCCTCTACACAAAATATTCTTTTTAAAACCCCGTTATTAGAATTTATTACGTACACTGAGAAAAATGTCCTCAAAATTTGCATTGAAGGATTCTTTTTGCATCAAAAGAATCTATTTTCAAGTAAAAGGAATCCTTTTGTAGCAAAACGGCGAATTTTCCTTCAAAAGGATATTTTTCTGAGTGTGTGCCAGTAAATAGCTCTAATCAAAGAAGTATATATTCTTTAATTTTTTGTCATGTGCTGCCAAAAATAGCCGTTTTCAATATGATTATTCCCTCAGTGCGCGAACAATAATTGTTTACGATAGATGATTCAGTTGTATTAATTTCAACTTTCGCAGTTATTCGTCGATTACATTCCTAGAACGCGTAGATATTAAACTTCCATTTGAGTGTAACGACATTTTGTCGTGTTTGAATAACGAATATTGCGCGATTGACTCGAAACTTTCCGCAGTGCACAATTTCAATTATCCTCCCTTTTTTCCTCCCCGCCGCGATAACAAAGTTGGAACTGCGAGGGACGAATTAATTATTCGCATCGCACGACATTCGTATCGGCGGTGATTCGAATGCGAACTACTTTGGCAGCGCGCGGCTCCGAATCGGTAAATGGGGACAATTAAAAAGAAAGTCGGCGCAAAGAAAGGCAAGTCGTTAATCATACGGAGTGCTGTAACGTTGCATTTGACTGAGCGATCCATCATTTCGGGCGTAAGCAAACAAAATGAAGGTTCGAAATGGCTCGTTCGCTCGCAACAACGTCTTATCTCGGCGAGCACTCGGGCAAAGGTTTGAACTGCAACGCGTCATTAGGGGAACGCGGTGATAGTTTTTCCGGGCTCGCGTTTCGTCGTTTCTTTGTTTCGGCGGCGCGCGCGAATCGCGTTTACCCGGCCGATAATGAATGCCTCGCAAAGACTCGCGTCTCGCCGGCAAAAAGACAGTGCGCGGCGAATGGTTGAGCGCGTCTTAAACACGCTTCGACAAGCAAAATACTCGGTCTTTTAGCGAGCCAGATAAACCGGCCCGGAAGTGGCAGAGCGACGGAGTAAGACGCGGCGCGCGTCGCCAGGGACGGGGGAATGTTTTCCACAAAAGTTTCACGAGCGTCGCTCGCGAAGCTTTTCCCCTGTACACCGGATAAATTCGAAAATCTGGCAACGTTTCAGAAACTTGCAAGTGGAGATTGAGTATTCAGGAGAACCAGCGGAATTTACTTTCGATAAGCTTATAAGAGCAAACGCTGGAATTATTCCTGCGTCGTTGCACACTTGCGGTGCGATGTGATTCCTTCGCGCGTTTTGTCGTCTGAATTTGATCTTAAACGGATTGAGAGAGTTTGCCGAGAAATCAATCTTGACGCGCCTCTCCGCACGCTCTTCCCCTCACTCGCGCCTCCTATCCATTCTTTTTTCTTCGCATTTTTTTTTCCGTCGAAAATACGTCTTAATCAAGAGCTCGGCAAGTCAGTTCAAAGATTGGCAAAAATTATGGTACTTGCTCTTAATACGTTCATTTTTATTACGTTCGTTTCTCGGTAACGTAAGCGTGGATTTCTTTGTTACCGTGATTTGATTGTTTATCGTGAAATTTCGTCGAGTGTCCAAGAGCTTTCTGGTTAAACCGATATCTTGGTAAGTAATTCGAGCCTGCAATTAAGATTTGACGTTAAATTGGAAAAGGAGTTCGTATTTTCTTCAACTTGTCTCATTAAAATTGCGTATTTCGTTACAATTAAAGATAGACCCTGCCCTCACTTCTCCCCCGACTTCGACGCACCGGCATCGTCTACTGAATGTAATTTAAGAAAATATCGACTTACCTGCCTTTGTTTTTGCGATAATCTCTTAGCGTTTTTATACTTGCTCGCGCAGAGGTATGATTGTTTTCGACCGATTTTGTTGTATCATTATCAGAATTTACTCTATTTTTTTTTTCTTTACGAACAAAGTAAATTGGATTTTCTACTCGATGATTTGAAATAAAATGGTACTGTTATAAACGAACAAAAATAAATAAGCACGAAGTTTGCGACATTTCTGGCGACACAACCCTGTCAAATTTTAACAAGATTCATCAAATTTGATACCATTGTAGCGAAGCTGTGAAGCAATTTGATAGAGTTTGGCAAAGTTAGCCAAGTTCCGACAAAGTTGGCCAGGTTTAAGTAAGATTAGTCAATTTGACCAAACAATCTTTTAGTTCTATTTCAGTGGGAAATCGGGAAATCAGACCATAGGCATTCTGATTTTAATTCGAATTTCCCCTCGAGATAAAAAGTGGACTTCGTTTGCCAATATCTAGTTTGTCTTTCGACTGCAACAAATTGTCTTGCAGTCACGTAGCAAGAAAGTATATTCGACGGAATTAATTGATTTTTCAATTTTTTCCCCTTTCTGGCGCACTAACAATGAACAGATTATGATATTTATGAAATAACAGCATGAAATGGATTTGTTAAGTAACATAAAGGAGAGTTGATTATGAGAGGGTCGCGTTCCATTGTTTCTGGATTCGCGCTTGCCGTTCGCCGCTTTTATGACATTCATTGTCACGAGGCAGATTTATGAAAAATTCGAAAATTCTCACACAGTTACACGTCAATGATGAATACTCGCTGGAAATGCGATGGCTTATCACGCGCGTTGTAATGAAGTCTGCGCGGGGATTTTATGGAGCCTCGGCCTTTATTTCCGGGGGGGATTCTGAAGTGTAATAAAGAACAAGCGCAGTCAATTATGATGCATCGTCACCTGGAAAGAAAAACAAACTGACAAACGCGAGCATACCTTTTTTGCGTTTTAGGTTATTTAATCGCTTTATTGAGTCTTTAATGAAAGTTATGAAAACGGGACTCGAGAATAAAACTAATTTAGACCGACAATGGCCGTCGATTTTGTTGTAAAAAAAGAAGAAAGAAAGGGAAAAAAAAACAAAAAACTTTCATTATCGGCAGACGATGGCTGCTCGCGATTCGAAAGGACTAATTGCGCTCCAATTTCAGTCGAAAGGGTTTTCGTGTTAAATTTTCGATTTTGTCATTTGCCATGATTTTCATTGATTTTTTCTAAACAATTTCTTCCCGTTAGACATATTTCTTTTTTTTTTTTTACTTCATTACATTTGATCGATTATTTGTTTTTGTTCATCACTGGTTACCAGATGTAAACACATTTACATTAACAAGTACTTTAAAAGTTTTATGAATAACAACCTTTTTCGTAGAACGTGTCATTTGATAAGAATGTCGCTATATTGTACGCAGATCGTAACAGCATTTCACTTGTTCCGTGGACCATTTGTATCCCTTAAATTTATCCCATCTCCATCACTGTTTTTGGTATACCTAATACTGAATGGCAACGCTCTCTCATTAAGCTGCATACATTTCTCTATCTTATCTCGTTAGGTCTGTCGGCTTACTTGTATTTTGTACCTTGTGAACTAATCTCTTTTGTATGTGAGTATTTTGACACACGCATTTCCCTCGTGCATGAAAAAAAATCGATTTTCAAATATGTTAAAATATAATACTCTCATTCTAGACAACAAAACTGTATAAGATTTTATATGTCCAAAAGAAAATTGTTGACAACATACCAAGTAGACCTACGGAGTCGAAACACGAAAGATCAATTATTCCATTGAACAATATTTAATCAAAATCACCTTAATGACATTGCAGGGGTGAGACTCGCTAGACGTGGGTGTCACGGAGATCTCGAAATTTCGCTCAACTATTATAACATTACAACTGTAAACTGTGAGTTTCGACATTGGTATGCAAAACAGTATGACGTCTATGCAATTAGTTGTAAATTAACACGGTGGCGGAAATTAAGTGGCGCAAGTTGTAACCAGGCAATCAATGCAAATGATCAGAGCTTGATAAGAGGAACAATAACGTGTTATGCTTTACGTTTTTTCTCCGCACGTAACAACGATGTTACGTACGAAACTCGTGCCAACGGCCCCGAATAATTGCGTTTTCGATTTCTGCCAAGAAGCCGCGTCATTAGACAGTCGCAAAATTAGTATCAGCGACGAAACAAGCCACGCGTTCCGGGCTGTAATTCCGAAGGCAAGATCAATGCGGCATAAATTAGCGGCAAACGTCCTTTAACTCGCGGCAGTTTCTGCGATTTTCGCAAAAAATAATGCGGCCGGGTGGAACGGGATAGAATGCGCGGCTCGGCAACGCGATACCCCGGCACCATATTTTTTTCTGCCAGTGAAACGAAACACTTAACAACGCGGCGGAAGTGCGCGTTATTACATTTATGCGATAGATCATGTTAATTGCACGACTCCGCGAGGCACGTTGCTCGTAAGTTATATGCGCAGGGCCAGCCGGTAAGCCGGGTTTCTTCGTACACAGGTACTAATCTACGAACATTATACGCTTTTCACATTTTTCTTTATTAACAACTTTTTGCACAGTTATACATTTTGCCGCGCAAAAAATCGACGAGGCCGTCTCATGAATATCAAGTCGTTGTCGTATCAGTTTCAGACAGTTTTATATGCAATGTAATTAGCAGTAGGCAGTAATTGAATCTGATTTAAAATATACGTCTTCGGAATAGAATCATGTCCACGGGCGTGAAAAAAAGAGCGTGGCTCAAGCTACGTGCATTTCAACCGTCCAGAATCCATCTGGCTCAATTATACGTCAAGTTACCACCCTTTCTATGATCTGTAATTTTGCAAACAATAATTTAAAATGATAGAAGAATTAGTTCATAAATCATAATTTTTAGTGAAGTATATATATAAAAAAATGAATTTGAATAATGAGGGGGTGAACTTGAAAACAAGCTAACACCCTTACGAAAAAGTTTTGTCTGCCATCTGTGTTTTTGAATATAAATATTTTTCAATGTTCAATATTAGCTAGTTACTTATAAATTATAGTTTAAAATGAATTTTGAATTTGATTACCTAAAATCGCTAATCAATAGTTCGTAATTTAACGACCTGGAAGTTACAACAGCCATTTGCTCAAAACTGAAAATTATTTAAACATAATTTGCCGTAAATTAGTCATAAATAAGTTGTGAAAGAAAAATAAATATTGATCGCTGCACCTCAGAGAGTGCGTAGGCAAAGTTTCAGACTTATAGGTCAAGTTCTGACCGAAATATGAAAATTTGATTTTTTCGATAGATTGTGCTCAATTTAGTGATCAATTTAGTTGGTGGCTGTGCTAACATATTTGTGGATCTTAGCAAAGTTTTTGATTTTGACGATTAAATTAATTGCGACAAATTTTTTTCTTTCACAACTTATTTGTGACTAATTTACGGAAAATTATGTTGTAAATGTTTTTCAATTTTGAGTATATGTGTATTGTAACTTCCAGGACGTAGTAATTTCGAGGTAAAAAATGTCAATTCGAAAGAAATGGGAGCGATAACTTTAGCGATGTTCTATATAAACAACATGTATCTGTTATTTACCACATGTACATAGAAAAAAAGGAATTCGCTGAAGTTATACCTGTGGCGCGGTTCTAAACCTTTTACAGTTCTAAAACAACTCGTGCGCAGTGATAAACTAATAAGTGCAGAGTTATAACGTGAATTATTAGGTTAAAACTTTCGGTGCTTTTATAACATCGAGAAGTTTCAGTATGACATTTTTACGTTTTGTTTTAACATGAAAAGGTGTCTACCTAAGACTTTTGTTTCAACACTTTACAAAGTGCTAAGCCATAGAGGTACTTTTTGAATGTGTGATATATGGACCAATACGTAAAGCCAACATAAGGGTCAAAGGTGAGTCACATACGGGTCAGATATGACCCATATATTTCACGATTTCGATACTTTAAGCAGGTTCAAAATATAATAAATAGTTTTCCCATTGATCCACGTTTGTTCAATTTATTATAATATATTATTTTCACCAAAAAAATAATCAGCAGCTTCCTTTTTTGTGTCAGCGAATATTTATGATGCAGAATAATTTTTTCAACAAGCTGTGAAAATTAAAGCATCTAATACCGGGTAAACAAAAGTAACGATGAAGCAAAATTCAGAAAACATTTTCGATATTTGCCGTATCTTTATTTTCGTTTACCTCCAATTCGATGTGGTCACGAAATCACGAATTTTCTGTTAAAAAACTGTCTGCTGTATTTGTTATCATGAACATTTTATCATGTCGTTTCGATAACTTGTTCATCATTTCTGAACCCAAGAATGTGACCGTCTCTTTTTCTAAAACCATTGGGCCAATCGAAAGAAGAAGGAAATTCATGCTCGAGATTCTTACAAAATCTGCTGTTGCATACCATCCGCCCGTGGCCGCCCACTCGACGATCCACCGGCATTGCAGATTTGTGTTTTGCGTTTGCATTTGTATACACAGAGCCGAGGCGCAAAAAAGGCGTCGAGAAAATTTGCATGACAATCTTCGTCGGGTTATCGTGGGGTCTTCGTTTAAGAAAATTCGCACGGGCGCCTTTTTCGTCGCGAGACGATGAATAATCCGAGAAATCTTGTTAATTTTAACGATCTCGCAATTTCGCACAAATTCCGGGCGCTGGGAATTGCTCGAAAATTTCCGAGATTAAACGGTCCGTTTAGCAAATTGTAATAACGCTCGCGCGGCCAAAGCAAGCCGCGATGATGTAATTCGGCTTGCGCCTGGCAAAGGCGGAGAATAACCCCATCGCCTCGGCGCGCGTATGTTATACATCCCGGCGTACACACGGTAAGCGATTGCGCAACGATGAATTCATTACGCGCGCGATCCGAGACCCTGTTGAATATTTTAGCAATCATTTTCTATGACTACGGACGACAAGCAAAGCAAACAACAAGACTGGCCCAACTTGCCCTCGCGCCCCCTTGCCGTCGTTCACTTTTCCATGGCCAACGGCTCCGTTGTTTGCCGCCAACTCACTTTCGCCGAATTTCAGACGTTTGTCCTTTAGCCGAACGAAAGTCTAGTCGACTTGTTGCAGGCGTCATTCCGTCGGCTCGTTATTGTTTCGCGGATATTTATTCCCCGGCAGGTGGCGTGGTAACGTCGATGATGTTCGTCTCGCCGCGAAAGCGACGTTCGTTTCTACTTTGCAGATGAAACGTACTTGGACTTGGTTGCAATTACTATTTTTCCAAATTCACTTTCGAGAAACTGCTGCCGTTTTCTACGTTGCGATCGCGGTCTCAGAGAAAGAAGGCCAGTTGTCTAGCAGCTTGCTCCTTTAATTAATTTCGAAACCTTCTTTCAACTCGGGCTTTTAGGTTCAAATACCCACCAGGCCTTTATAGTTGATTCAACGTGATTCGGTTTTCTGCGCTGCTCTCGCACAATCGTTTGAAATTCGAAATGTACCTTTGAACGGCACCGTTCTGAAGCTTCAACTTTTGTCTAATTAACAGCGACAAGCTACTTTTTCTTTTTAAAGAGAAAGTCACGATTAAAATTATCATTTCGGATTAAAGTTTATATACTTAAAAAACAAAGGAATTTTGACGACAGTATCTACAATTTTTATAACAAATTTAAAAGGGTCACACAACATACAAGAACTGACGAAGAAACAGCAAATTATTGTCAAAGTAAAACAACACATTTTTGTTCATTTTTCGTGTCTATGTTTTGCATATCCTGTTTTAGTTTTCTAACAAAACTTAAAATGTGAAATGGATGAATTTATTTATGTGTTATAAAAAACGAAAAATTAATGCCTTTTCGTCGTTGAAATATCACATAGGAACAATTTCCAATTTGTCAACTCATTTATAATGGAGAAAATTTGCAAAAACAATGACATTTTGGATAATCATTATACAGTGTTCATAAACATATCGGAAATTGTATTTTACAAGTAATCCGGTATTTCACGGATGACGCTGTTAAATGCGCAAGCCGAAAATTGCCGAACATTTTACTATTTATTCTGACAATAGAGACAAATCGTTTCTGCGGAATGTACAATCATCGGCAAGCCGGCGCTCCAAGGGCGTATTTGCGACTGGAATTCATCGGGCGCCAACGATTTCCGTCATGCAACGAAATGTTGTTCCGCGCGCTCCATCTCCTCGTGCGCCGATGATTAAATTTTTGTAAAAGCACTCACTGGCGCGCACAAATTTGCCGCGGAGCCGTGGTTTTGAGATCTCGTGCCTTTTTCAGTGGGCCGCAACAGGCGGAATGAAAGGTTCTAGCGGTCGAAAGCTCGCGCACGGCCGAAGACGAGCTGCACCGAGTCGGATACTTTCGGTGCAAGTTTTCCTGGAAAAATGCGAAACATTCTTTTATCCCTAGGACCTGCAAACATTCCGCCCGCCGAAGTTGCCCGACCACCACCTTGTTACGTGTCTTCGATCGTCACCTATAGATGGCAACGCTTGCACGTCAAACAGAGCGTGAAAATACGAACGGGGAAGGGGCGTAGACAAACGGTATTTTTTATGCAACGCAAGTGTTCCCGAAATAGAACAGCTGGAAAGAATAACACCTTATGCAAAGACCCGCGAAAATTCCCTCCGAACAATTTCGCTGTTGTCACGGCACGATAGGTAATGATGTTGCATTCACATGCAGAGTTTTCTTGAAACAGATACAGTCAAATATTTTTGATCCTCAAACAAAACGCGGTTTCATGCAAATGGAAATTTTGCCGTGTGCGAGCAAGATCCAATAATCAATAAAAATGTGGAGTTGAAGTTTCCAACGTTTATTGATAAACAAAATTAATCATATATAATTCAGTATTATATAATCGAAAATGAAAAAATTATATTCTCAGACATTAAAATATTTTAGCTTCTTCTTGCAAAATTATTCAATCAAAAAAATATTATTATATGTATGAAGGAAAGTATATCGGATTTTATTTATGTACAGGAAGTTCTGTACGTACATAATATACGGGTTTGAACTTAGACAAATGTTTATAAAAAAAATTTTCTGCTTTCTTCGTAAGATTTCTTTCATTTAACAAAGATACATCAATACTGATGTTTATTGACTACTTTACTCGACTTTTATTATTTTCTGCAATGTTTGCTCGGTTTTTTGCGATTTATAAACACATTGTACACTAATTTTTCGAAGGTCGAACTCGTATACTATACACTGAGAAAAATATTTCATAAAAACTACAATCTTTTCTTATAAACTGAGGACATGAGTGTAAAATTCAAAATTATTGAATGTACAAATGTTATTGAATAGTATCTTGTATTTTGTTAACGGCAATTGGCAGTGAATAAAATTACAATCAATGGTTGTAAAATTTAGAAATATAAATTTATATGTACATATTTTACAGCATATGCTTGAATGTCTTCGACATTCTGTTATCTCAGATTGTAGTTTTTCTGAATTACTAGCA
>JABFOV010005404.1:0-12120 GCA_022817685.1 Aradophagus sp. ZL-2020
ATCCTGTGACTGCGCGTATACCTTCTTAATCATACGCACCACACTAGCACTTTCCACTTGTTTGTCCCTGGGGTCTTTCTGTGTTTTTTTTGAGTTTTGTTTGGCGCGTGAACCCCCACATTGTGCGCCTGATTGACGTTGGCGGGGTGTTTTATTTATTTTTTGTTTAATTTGTTTGGTTTTTTTTCGGTTTTTTTTTTTTTTTTGTTTTTGTTCTTTTTTTTTTTTTTTTTTTTTTTTTGCTAACAATTACGTGACGAAAAACTATTTTTAGGATCATAAAACAAAAGGGCGAATATCGTTATTTAAGGTAGATTAAGGAATATTTTTACATACGAGTGTCATTTACGTTTACGCTGATTTTGAAGGTTAGAGTGATTAATATATAAGTATGTAATATTGAATTGCAAAATTTGAACAAAATCTTGAATAAAAAAGTACAACTTTATAAAATTATATAATGTAAACAAAGGACAACGCCATCATGATTAAATCGTTACGTATTAGTATTTATATTCATAATATTACATATATAACATTACAATATAACATAATAGTATTGAAATATTTCTTTGTCTGAGGAAGAAACATATTTTATTCCAATGATAAAGAATAACATTTTAAAAAGTTAGAAAACTTATATTTTTGATCATATTTTTAATTTAGAATAAATAAGTAAGTAAATATAAAATGTATTACTTTATAAACTTAAGATTTAAATAAATAAATATATAAATAATACAAAATAATACTTGAATTTGTATTGATAATATATTGGAGAAATAATTAAAAATTATACTTAATTTTTAGTATCATTTTTTTTTAACATTATCTTACTTACTCTCAATTTATAATAATAATCTATAAATTTAAAACGCTTTTTACCTTTAGAATCAGTAATTTTCAGAAAATAAAATAATTATTTTTGTCTCTAAAATTTTCACAGGTAGGAAAATTCCTTACACATGTACGTTTTGAATTTGTTATATTTTGCTCATGCATAAACTCAGTTACTATCCCGCGCGAAAAAGTTACAAGTCTGGATCTCAAGCGCGTGCCAGCCTTTTGCCAGATATATCCCATGTCGTTGTCAGACAAAATAATCTGGCACCAGTATGGCATATGTCTGGCAAAAGGCTGGCTCGCGCTTGTGATCCAGACTTGACACCAGACTGATGTCAAACTTATACTAAACTAATGCCAGACTTGTTTTTCCACCAGATGGACAACCAATGTCGGAATGTAACCATAGAATATTTCCTTGACGCCCAACAGATTTTACTTGAGGGATTATCGGTTGAGTATGTTTCATGCTATATTTCCGTGTCCATAAAGACTATTTCAGTTAAGCATCAACTTATATTGCTATTATTTTCAAGCTGTTTTTACTTGAATGTATTCAAGGCTTAAATCGTTAAAATTCAACTGTTTTTACACTGAATTTCATCGGAAAATCAATTGAAGGTACAACATCGGTTTATTTCCTAAATCCTCAAAGAAAAATTAGTTGATTTTTCTTTCCGTGTAGCGACGGGAGCCTTCGACGCATGCCAGAAAACTTTGAAATAATAAAATTTAGAAAACTATGACATTTTGAACGTTCGCAATTCGGAAATCATTATCTATACGTCAGTCCACAATTCGAACACATCTTATCAATATATTATCAACTAACAAAAATTAGTTCGCTATTCAAACAAGGATTAACAATATGTATCTAAAGATAATTTTGGTTCAGAATTCGGATACCGGTTCAGGGGTGTTTATCGAATTGTTCGCAATTCGGTACCGATTAGTGCGTACACATGATATCGGAATATAGTGAATCTTGTTGATTTTTAACATAATAGATGTGATGCCTCTGTTATATGCTTGTAAATAATATTCCTGACAGCAAAAATTTCTAGTGATTGACAAGACGCTTAAGAGACTTATTTGTCACTAACAAGAGGTTTGCAAAGCTTCAAACGGCGCGACTTTCAAGGCAGTTAAGAAAATTCTGTAATAACCTTTTAAAATATTTGTAAAAAAGTTGCAGTAAACTATTTACAAATTTTTCCTAAACTTGAAAAAAAGAAATACATGAAAAATCACTTTATCACTCTACAATCTAGTTCTCCTCGGTATAATTAATTTAAAATCGTCGAAAATAAACTAACAATGTTTATAAACTATTTTTATGATATTACAGATGAAACGTAAAAACAGTTTTTCTACATCGCTTCGAATCAATTTAAAAATTACAAATTATTGCCTTTTTGGTGTTGATGATTTAAATTTTTTTAAAAAATAATTAAAAAGTAAGTAAGTAAGTGAGTAGTTAAGAGTTTTGCTAGAAACAAGTATATTAGGGCTTCCGTTACTTTGGCAGAAATCAAATTTTAAAGATCACACCCTCGAAAAATTTGTCAACTTAAAAAAAAATTTTTTTGATTTTTTTTTTATTAGAGTTTTTCATGTGAATCAACCTGTACAAATATTCGATCAAATATTAAACAGGATTTAATATGCATTTGACTGTTGCTTACGGTTGAACAATCGTAGCTTCGAGCTCTTTTAACCAATAACTCTGAAACTTTGCATACTCAGGTTTTACCCGGGTGGAAAAACAAGCCTGGTATTAGATTGGCACGAGTTTGGTATCAGTATGGTATCAAGTCTGGATCATAAGCGCGGGCCAGCTTTTTGCCAGACATAAGCTGTACTGTTGCCAGCTTATTTTGTCTGGCAACGATATGGCACATATCTGGCAAGAGGCTGGCTCGCGCTTGTGATCCAGATTTATAACTTTTTCGCGCGAGTAGACATTATTGAACTCACTTATGGTGCTAAAAATTATATTTCTTTTAATGACATCCGTCAAATTAAATGTCAATATACCTGTCAAAATTGTTTTTCACTGAAAATAGACGTTTTTCAATCAATATTGGTGATAATCATGTTTCTAACTGCACTGGGTCCAAACACAATGCTAAAATTTGGATTTTAATTTATAACAGCTATCAAGTTGACTGTCAAAGTAGCTGTCAAAATTGTGTTTTACTGAAAATAGATTTTTGCAATCAATCATTCAGATATTTATGTTTTAGAAATCGCTGAATTCGAATAGGATGCAGAAACATGGATTTTAATTCATAATAGCTGTCGAATTATCTGTCAATATATCTGTCAAAGTTTTTTTCTAAAGAATATCGGCATTTCTTTATAAATAAAACTGGCACTCGAAAGATTTATGTTTTTGACATAACTGAATCCAAGGTTGATGCTAAACCTAGTTTTTAATCAATGACAACTGTCAAAATAATTGTCAAAGAAATGGTCAAAAATGTTTTTCTACTGAAAGTAGATTTCTTGATTAATATTTTAGATATTCATGTTTCTGACATCAACGTATTCCAATTTGAAGCTCAAACTCAAATCTTAATGATAAGTTTCGAATTAATCGTCAAAGTATGTGTCATTTTTTTTCGTTAATCGACATTTTCATGAAAATTGTATTATTATGAACGTTTTTTGGTTTCTTAGTACGAATCCCTGATAGAACACAACATTTATTATGCGTATAATATACGTATATATACGTATATTATACGTATAAGGGATAAATATGAGCTAAACGCCCAACTAATATACATATAATATACGTAATGTTCTATTGGGGATTGAACCTCAAAAATATATAATTATTGAAAAACAGAGAAAAATTATTATTATTATTAATGTAAAATATGCTGTTAGAAAGAAAAATATTCTTGTAAATTTCCTTCGACGATCTTGATTAATTATTGAACTTACATTTGATTAGGTTTTATTAATTAAGAATTATTGACATTCTTGAAAGTCCAATAAGTTTGTTAATAATGTAAGTTGTGCAGAATTAATTAGCAAAAATGTACAAAAAAATTAGACTAGTATGGAAACTTTCGCGCTTTGATCGCTTTACACAGGTAAGTTTTATGAATCATCATGAAAACATGCCTTAAGAAAACTCATAACTATTTGGAACTTGTACTGAGTTCAAGTCCCAAGTAGTTATAGTTCCGCGCAAGTTAATTTCTCCACTAGTATATATATATTAATAGTGATAATTTAATCAAGATCGTCGGATAAAAGTTACAAGAATATTTTTCTTTAGAGCAGAATATTTTTATTTCTGACATTAATAATAACAAATTTTCTTTTTTTTTTAATAGTAATATATATTTGAAGTCAAATTTGAACTCAACAACAACAAAAAACATTAAGAATAATATATGTTTCGTAAAAATGTCGATTAACAAAAAAAATTGACACATACATAGACACTTAATTCGACATTTGTCATTAATTGAAATTGATGCTTGTGGATAAAATTTAAATACAGTGATGTCAGAAACATAAATCAATTTCAAATATTGATGAAAAAATATACTTTAAGAAGAAAATTTTTTAACAGCTTCTTTGAAAGTTAATTTGACAGTTATTATTGGTTAAATACTATGTTAAGCATCGAACTTGGATACAGTGATGTCAAAAAAATAAATAGTTCAAGTCAGATTCATTTATTAAAAAATGCCGTTTTTCATTGGAAAAAAACTTTGTCAGCTATGTTGATTGTTAATTTGACAGCTGTCGTGAATTAAAATCCAAAGTCATGAAAATATCTCAAATATTAATTGAAAAAAGTGAAAAACAATTTCGTAAGCTATATTGACAGTTAATTTGACTTATGTCCCTAATCAAAATATAAGTTTTAGCATCATATTCGAGTTCTATACATTTGAGTTTATTTATGTCTAAAACCTGAGTATGCTAAGTTTCAGAGTTATTGGTTGAAAAAGCTTGAAGCTACGATTGTTTATCAGTTATCCATTGTCAAATCCATGTAAAAACCTATTTAATCTTCGATCAAGGAGTTACACGTGGTAATTCAATTGACAAATTGTGAATAAAATGTCATAGTATGGTTTTTTCCATGTTGACAAATTTGCGCGGGTGCGACTACTGAAATTCGACTTTTGCCAAAATAACGGAGGCCTTCAGGTATATGGTAGGATTGATACTTATATTATTAAATGTACTTTTTATCAAATATTAAGCTTGTCAACGAACCTAATTTGAACAGTTCGAACTTTTTTTTTTATTAGTATATGTGACATACACGTCTCAAATATTCTATAAAGGGGATCCATATATGATATATACATAATTCGTATACAAAGTTAAAATATATATATATATATACATCCACATATATATTTTTTGAAATTATAAATGAATTAATTGATTTTACAATAAAAAAAATACACAATAATTAACTAGTAAAGTTTTATTTCAGTTAAAAGATTCATACTAATTCGAAATTAATTCTCGAATTTTTTTTATTATTCGTAAGGGAAATTAACGTTTAAAACGGTTACCTCCTTATAATAATCTATACATTTGAAACTGTTAATACATTGTTCCTTTTAAAAAGCATAAATATTATTTACAAACATGTTAAAAGCGAATAATTATGTAAACGATTTATATTGATTTGTCGCCAATGTATCTTTAAATTATTTTACTATAATAATGTAAATCACATAAATTGATTACAAGAATTTGCACACAAAATTTGTGTCAAGGAATGATGGGAAATAATGGAAATTTATTTTTATTACATACTTATAATAAAATTTAATTAATTTACATTTCAGTTTTACGTAAATCATTTGTGTGATCAATTTACGTAAATAAAGTTGCTCAATGTGGAATTACATCGACGTGAAGTTTATGTAAATCTGGATATCAGAGTATATTGTGGTGATATTAAATCAGTGTTGTTAGAAATCTACAAGCTTTATTTAATTCTGATGTCACGCATACGCACTGCATTCCGTTCAAGTGGAAAAGGGATTTTTAGATTTATTGTAATTTAAACTGTTAGTGCTCTTCGCATTGCGCAAAGAAAGCAAGATTGTAAATTACACACAAACTCTTTTTCCGCGTGGCTTCATATATGACTTTACAATTTTGCAATTTTTGTATATTTTGTTTATCGTTAATTTTGATTAGAAAAAGTATGCACAAAAATAATTTTTAATCCCATCCTCACATAACGGTTTTCTAAAGACAAAAAAACAGTTGAAGAATGAAGAAATCTTATTTAGAAACAAGTGAAATTTTCTTCTATAAAGAAAATTTTGTTTGACTCAAAACGTTTTTACAGTAATTTTATCTGAGTACATAAAATGTGTACAGAAGATATGAAAATTGCTCATAGATTGTCACTATAACGTTAAATGAACGATAACCATAAATGCACGAAATCTTTGAAATATAAGCGTTTACATTTTACACTGGCCTTATTATTCTTAAATGTATTGAAAATTATTTTTGAAACGATAATTTCTTAAAGTTATTATGATGGTATAGAATATTTCATGAACCTTAACAGACCAGTATTAATCTTCAATTAAGTGTTTACATTTTAAATTCCATAAATTAATATTCATCATATGTAACTAGTAACGCTCTTATACATGATCACATATATTTCCAAAACAAAATATCAGCGTTATTTTTCGACCGATCTTAGTTGCACATTTTTTCGAACGCGGTTGTCCCATTATCTTACGTTCGACTTTTTATGATAAGTGGTGGGTTTGTTTATCCAGGGAAGATAGTCTTTGAGACGAGATATCGCCTCGATCCAACCGCGCAACTTCCGGAACGACGCAATCTACTTGGACTTGAATGTGAAAAGCTGCTGCGTTGGGCGCGTTTTGGACTTCGTTGCGGGAGAAAAAATGCACGTGCTGCCTGGCAGACGGAGAAGACGACTCGGGCGCACGGATTAGTTTAGCGACATCTAGGCCGATAACGTCAGTTGTGTGAGAATGTCGCAGATCGCTAGGTCATGCGCCCTCGTGGGTTTGCTCTGCTTCTTTCTGGCGAATTTCAGCACGCAGGAACAAGCTAGACCGAGAAATGACGAACGTCTGAGCACGACTCTTGGGTCAGTTAATTGATTCAACGTCTGTTAATTATGTTAAAAATTTGTCGATGGTTTTTGAAAGATCTCACGTTAAGTAGCCATATATTAATATTTTATGGTTATGTAAGATAAATATAATTATTGTTCCTGAACTATACATATTCAATACAGTGACTCTATGTAGATACTGTATAATTATGTCTTGGCTATATAATATATATTAATAAGCGAGTATATATAAATAGTATATATTAATAAGCAATGGTCATTTCCGTAAATAAATTATTTAAAGAAACGTCATCTTAGCGAATGGAAAATCAACAACTGCGGGAAATAAACAAATTTTCAAAACTTTAATTTTAAACAATAACATTAAACTAAACTAAACAAAACAATAACATCAAAAATATACATTTTACGTGAAATGATAAAAAAGTAGTTTGTACCTAAGGAGCTAGAAACGAAACTCCTTATCTCATGCAACGTCAGAGAAAGCAGGTCTCTGTCTTTTAAATAGAAAAAAATTAAATAAAATAAATCTTTATTTAGTGCAAACAAATAAAACAATAGCATTGCACGGAAAGGAAAACCAGTGTTTCATCAGTTGAAAAAGTTTTGTAGTTTTATTCTTTGAACATTTCACAAAATAATACTGTGAAATTTTTATTTCGTTAACTGATAGTTTTTATACTTTGAAAGCTTTAAATTAAAGTATTTATCATATACCGACCGGATAGAAGGTAGCTAAAGTTGACCAATCATTCGTCGCTACTTACGAGATGATCTGATCACGGTGAAGTAACGATACTCAGGTGGAAATTTTCGTATAGTGACGACAGTGATAAATGGCGCAATTTTCGCTCAGTACCGGTAAACGACGCTCGCCAGACGGTATTGACCCGGTACTGACCTGGTACTGACCCAGTACTGGTCTAATACCGGCACTTTTTTTTAGTCCAGTGAATAATTAATAATTAATACACATCAATGACTTAATCTATAAAAACAATTTTCTGCACAACAGTTTTTGCATGTCAGAGATAAGAAGTCATTCATTTTGAAATATTTAATTTTTATATAGCTGAAGTTGCAATTTGAACCAAAAAATGTAATCTGAAGATAATTATTATAAATATGAACAATGCTTAGATATTTTTTTCTTAAAAAATTTTGTTCCTGTATTGTGTTATTTTCTTCAAAACAATCAAACAATTTGGTTTTACGGTTTTAATATATTGTATAACTAAGATATGTCATTAGAATTCTTTTATTGAATTAGTAATAAAACATTGGTTTAGATAATAAAATTCTACTTTTTTATATTTACTTATAATGTACATTTTTTTTTTATTTTTAATTTTACATAATTTGATATCATTTTAATTAACTTTATATTCGTATTTTAATTTTTTTTTTAAATCAACCGAAAAAATGTATGGAACATATAGTTGATTTTTATTATCATTTTTCGTTTATATTTATCACATATAATATGTTCATAAATGAACGCGACATTCAAATTACATGCGTTTACTCCACTTCTATTACTACAGCTGAAAAATAGCAGCCAAAGTGAAGCGTCGCGGTGGCTCAGTAATTGCGTGTGTGTTAGTGTTGCCTTAGATGTCGTCGTTTGTTAGGTAGGCGAGTTCGATTCCCCAGTGAGGTCCCGTTTTTTCCGAAGCAATATATGAACAGCGAAAAATGCGTATATTGTTTATAGAAAATATAACATAAAATATGTAAACAAACAAACACAAGTTTAGCAATTATCAATCCCGAAAAAATTACCCTAAACTAACTTTCAAAATATATGTAATTTGTAAGATAAATAAATAATTTCTGGCTTTTTTTCACATTGTGAATATAAAATAGTCATTTTTTTCATATATTGGTTTTTTATGTATTGACAATAATTGTTAATATATTACTAATAAATTTTTAATAAAGTATTAATATATTAATATGCAATATATTCTTAATTATTAATAATATGTTTTTCGTTTTACTAGAAATATGTTGAAATACAATAAAATGAATACACTATTTTGTTTATAAGTCGATTCAGACATTTGACCTCTTCTTAAAGAAGCCAGCACTGAGCTATTGATTATCCGACATTGGTTCAGTACTATTCCAGCACTGGCGACCGACGGTCGGCTCTCAGTACTGGGGTAAGGTAAATTGGTATTTCATAGCCAACATCGCGTTTCATAGCCAACATTGTCACCTGCCGATGGCCGTGCACTGGTCGCCGGTACTGGGTCTACATCGCGCCAATTATTAATTTCCACTTGGGTAGATGTCTGTAAACAAATAATTCCCTGAATCGTCTTCAAAGCATTTGAGCTAAAATTGTATTATTTCATCACTTGGACTTTACGGTTCTAATGCTTTTAATTTTGTTAACTGTTGAAACCGTGAACATTTAAGTGATCACGTACTGGTTTGTTTGTTTTTTTTTTTTTTTCGTGTGGTCATGAAATGGTAACGCTATTTATATATTTAATTTGCGCAAAAGATGATTTGAGATTCGCCCAAATGAGTATTTGTGATTCGTGTAAATGATAAAATTGATTTCTTTAATTATCGGAAATGACAATCCTTGATAATAATTTAATTGTTACCAAGAATGTAATATTTTTAGATTATTCTATTGTAACTCAAGCTATGTTGTAGCGATTACAGAGCACGCTGTAATCTTTACAATCTCATATTGTAAGGGCTATTTCATTTTTTAACTACTCTTAATAAGAATGCTACTAGATTTTTTGTGCGCGATATTATTTCAAATATAGTTTTTTAAACTTCATAAAATATTTTAAATACTTTTAATTTGAATGCAACATATACTATGTACAAACACCTTATTAAACAAAGAAATAATTTTAAAAATTCAAATTGAATTCAAATTGAATTTAGAAAATTCAAATTTTTTAAAGGGATTCGTAATAAACAGTATCTAGAAATACATGTAAAGTCACAAAATTATAATATTATATGTAACTCTTTACGTGAAAAACCAATTTTTAACTACCTTCAATTTCTTTCTATGTCAAGGTTGTTAATTTCAATGGTTTTGGGAATTTGGCAAAGTCAATACTATACATTGAAAAAAATTATATCAATGATATCTTTAATAACTTTCAAACGTTGTAGCAAACATAGTAAAATACAGTTGAAGGATGCTGAAGTAAAAATTATCAATTAAACTACTTTAATATTTATGAATATTTAAAATATTAAGAATTTGAAACAAACTAAATAGTACTAATGTCGAAAACCTTAGCAATTTACGAGCATTTTATGGCTTTCGCATTGAACATTGAGCGTGCTTGTAGTTCTTTAAAATAGTTTACCTACTGTTATTAAATTTCGTGAAATTTTGATTTGAATATAGCTCTACAGTTCGCCAAAATTTCAAAAAGATTGACTGTCTCTGAAATGAGATATTCAATATCAAATTTGACGAAATAATATACATATAGATCAACCAGGGCATATATCCTTATTTTTGCGTTCTGCGCTAAAGCTTGCGCATGTTGAGACAACAGATATGTAGACATATAGTGGTCTTTCTCTTTTGACAGGTGTAGGTTAGTCTTTTTATTGCTACAAATAATTCGAATTTAAAAATGAATAGCTACAGAAGAAATGTTTGTTGATAAATTCATTTATCAAAAAAATATAAAAAATTAGGAGAAAAATATTAGGAAATATAAAATGTTTGTAACAATTTTCAACAAATATGAAGTTTTTGTTAAAATTATGATTTTGAACACTTTGAAAAAAAACTTTAAGAAATTATTACTTTGTACAAAGTAATAATTTTGTACAAAACCCAACTAAATATTTAGTTGTTATTACTATATTTTTTTCTCAGTGTATATATCTAAGATAGATTGAAAGGCAGGGCATCAAAATGGATATACACAAGTATGAATAGTACACACAACACAAATACATACTCGATATTCACTCAATACAGTACTGTCAACGACATAATTATATTCACATTATTTCAACACTACTTATTCACTCATCAAGTGTTTTACATAAAATTAAAAAAACACATTACAAGTTGGTCCAAGATATCGGCTCACAATTTTTATACATGCAATAATCGTTTTTTATCGCAATATTAATAATTATTACTGTAGATTACTATAGATATATTATTTAACTGCTATTTCAATTACAATTTTTTCAATATGAATTACAATTTCGATTTTGAGTTTTCGTCTGGTGAATGTTGTTAAATTGTTTCCGAATGATACTATAGCAGTAGTAAAATATATTATTTACAAGGTTTTCTGATCTTTATTTTAACGTTTGTGACATTTTTTTAATTCTTTGTCTTTGAAACAATTCTGATAACAGCTTTGAAAATTGAATTTAACATTTGAATATTAATACACACGTTGCGAATATCATTAAATGAATCATTGAATCATGAAATACTCATATCTGTATAAAGAAAAAAAAAATGAATGTAACAAATGAATGTAAATGTAATGAATGTAAATGTAATGAATGTAATGAATGTAAAAAATGATTGTAACTAAAAAACTAAATACTAGGCTTGTCAATTATTCAGTTCGAACATATCCGAACATTGCACGTAAAATTTCGAATATGTTCGAATAGTTCAAATATTCGAATAATTCGAATCTTTGAATCTTTGAATATTTCAATCTTCAAACATTCAGATCTTCAAATATACATTATTTGAATCTGTAAATGTTAAAAAAATTATTAATTTGTTACCATAAATATTTAATGTTAAATAAATAGATTTAAAAACATAGTACGTATCTTTCAGGGACTAGTTTGTTGCACCTTAATAAATCTTTGTACGGTCCAAGTTTTCACAAATTACAAATGGCTTTTATGTATAAAAGCAAGTAAATAAATATTTTTATGTTGGATCCAAAATATTTCTGCTGGTTTAATGCGATGGATCTGAAAAATGTTAGAAATTAATTAAACTGATAGAAATTTTAACAAATTATCTGTCGGTAAATAATAAATAAAAAAGTTTCAATTAAAATAATTCACATCATGTAAATGACTATCAACATAATAGATAAATAATGGATAACAAATTTAAATGTGTGTTGTAAAAACATTGACGAAATATGGATTTCATGTAGTATAATAAT
>JABFOV010005405.1:0-12117 GCA_022817685.1 Aradophagus sp. ZL-2020
TTACTAAATTATTGAAAAAACTTCGATAAAACACGAATATAATAGATATATATATCCGGATGTATCTGGGATCGTATTGTAAGTGTATCTAGGTAATCGGTTGGAGCTGAAGTTAGCTTGGTCAAGAAGAGTTACAAGATTAATTAAATATTTTTATGACACTGGGAGAAAGAAAAAAAGAGGGAAGGAGGGATGGTGGGTCTGGGGAGAACATAAAAAAAAAGGTCAGAGGAAAAACAGGAGAAAAAAAAAAAAAAAAAAAAAAAAAAAGAAAAAAGCACGAAAAATAGGAAACGAGGTAGAAAAAAGGAAGGCGCGAGGAGCGTCGTCGTGAACTTGAACGGCAATTCGACCCAATTTTTGTTTACACAAAGCTCGCGACAAAGTGTCTGGCGGCGTTTTCCGTATTTTTCGGCCGCAGGGGAAGGCCGCGACAAAGAACGCCGGAGAATAGGCGCCCGAGCCGCGGCGCGCTAATCCAGATTCTTCTCACAAGCATTGTGCCCGGGACCGTTAATGAACCTCATTCCCATCAAGCGCGTCGAATGAATGGCGAATCATCGATGCGATTTTTGTAACTGTTCTTCTTCGCTCGCCTCTTCTCCCGCTCCTTTCTTTTCTTTCGCCTATTTTTTCGCTCTTCCTGTTCGCGAAGTTTACGCTTCTTACACTTGCAAATTCGTCCGAGGCTTCGCTCCTTTGCTTCTAATAACGCTGGAATTATCGGCGCGGCAATGAAATGTGCATCTCGTTATGTAACGTTTGATCAAGTTTTCGAGTTTCGCGAGCAACTCGACCGTTGGAACGTTTTCGCGAAACCTTGGCTTCTTTGTTGAACTTCGCGTTATTGAACGTCGTTACTAAGGTCAAAAAATACGCGAGGCTTTCGGAAACGAAATGCCGTTAGTTCAACGTCGAAATCATTTGATTGAGGTAGTTTTTGATTGGTAGTATCGCGGAAGGAAATGAAATGGAAATGCAATATTTTCGTGAGAATTAATCGTGTTAAAATGAAAGATTGAATTTGACGAGTTTTGAAGTGATATTTACAATTGAACGGGGTCAGAAGTATTCATCGAATCGATCAATAAACTAAATTATATAATGTAATAATTAATTGATAAACTGATTTATTTAGAATTAATTTAATACAAGGTTTAATGAGTTGAAACATTTATATCCGCAGTACGATATAACCAGACAAAAAAGAATACTTTATAATAACGATAAAAGGGTCGTTGATATACGGCGTTTCATTTGAAGAGAAAAGACTATGGTGGATTGGCGCACCAATCGAGGCGAGTCCTCGCGTCCATAAAGGGAGGATCACGAGTGAAATCTATATAAGCCCGCTATGTATTATCTTCCAAAAGCAGACGTACAGAGAAAAGTCCAGTTCAGAAATTGCGTTATCCGCTTGATATTTTTTTCTCCGCTTTTTTAAAAGTATCCTTGCTTATTAGCATATTTTACACTCCATTCCATCAAAAGATTTTTTTCACCCGCGCTCCTTCATCTTCCTTGAATTTTTCCCTCCATTTTTAAATTCTTTTTAATAATAAAATGTACATTGGCATGTAAATTCAGGTCGTCAAACTTGATAAACGCTCGACGCGCGCAATAACATCACCGAATTAATGGGACATTCGGTCGTTCGTAAATCAATTTTTCGAAAAAATTCTTTTCCATTTGCTTCGTAGGTGTTAATGATTATACATTGCGTTTCACGTCCGAGAGAAAATGTAATCGAAAAAGTCAATATCTAATCACATCGGCAGCAATGAACTTTGATTAAATTTGATATATGGAACGACATGTCGGAGTTATGGAAACCTGCGAAATTAGCATGATTCGCCGTTATGTGCATTGCGGTACGACCTCAAACTAACGTTGAATGATTGGCGCGATACGGATGCGAGTCTAGAAGGGACGAAACTGGCAGGGGGGAATAATTATCAAGTTTATGGCTAATAAATAAGCATTCGGACGAAAATATAAAAAGGCAAATTTGAATTTTTCAGAAGCTAAAAAGCCACAAACGGGACTGATCAATATTTGTTTAAAATTTCGTGATGATCAATAATGAAAACACTCAATTCCGCAAAACACGATTCATTGCCCGAAATAAGAAATTTCATTAGATTAAACACTGAAAGGTAATGGCGTATACAAATATCCATTCGTTTTTTCCCTTTTCGTCGGGATGAAAATCGCAGAAGTTTATTTTTACAGCAGATTGACGCAAAATAAAAAGAAGTCGTCATTAGTCGGAGTTGGCAGCAGTAATAGGCGATTCGTAATTCGACGTGTAATTTTCTTAATGGCTTTCTTCTCAATGAATAACGTTACTCGGGCAATCTTTTTATTACAGTTGTATTAATCGTATAAAGTTATCGCCTCGCCCGTTTCACTACACTTCTTTTCGTACTTTCCTTTTTTACGTTACTGCGCGAAATATCACGGCCTCAATCGATTTGCCCTCGCTTTGATTGTGATTTCATTATATTCGCGCTTGCTTTTATTTAAGCCTCGGCTGAATTTCTCAGAAATTCATTATCAATCAATTGTACTTTACAGCGAATTTCTTTCGGGCGCGAAGTAATTTCCGAATGGAATCTTTCTTACAGTTTTTGCCTTTTGATAAATGTTGGTAAATACCGAAACTTGTTAAAGTAAGAACTGGGCTGCAGTTGACATCGTTTTTACAAATGATCCTGTTTTTACAACTAATTTACTTAACAAGGTCAAATGGTAACAAATTGGAGTAAAACTTGCGAACCGAACTTCGTTAACGGAGTTGAAATTGCGTTTCGTTTTGGAAATTTTACGGATCGCGGGTAACGGAGCAGTCATTCTTCGTACCCGATCAATTAAATTCGCCAGGACACTTTCGTTTGCTTACATTAATGAATAATTAAGAGCCAAGATGGCCGCTTTTATCGCGCCAAAGTGTTTATCTCTGCTTAATCGACAATAACATAACTTTGTTAGACGTAACTTCATTATGTATATTTTAGAGTGTAGTTTGGAAAAAGTAACCAAACTTCAGCGAAAATGCAGCTTTGGAAAAATGAATCACCGTTGTAAGTGAAGGTTAAGATGAAAGTTGATGATATGTCGTTTAATATACTCAGTTGCCTTGCACCCGTATAATTTGGAATACAATTAAGATATATGTTGGCAGTTGTTTTTTACGTCGCTCGCGATTTTGACAGTTCCTGTTCCATTTAATTGAAATTTGTAAAAATTTGACCAAGGAATATAATTTGAGCGATAAAATCGTACGAATTAATTTGATATAAATTAATTTGACAAAATTCAGTTCATAAAGATCATAAATTAAGTGAATTAGCTCCACGATTCAGAGGCAAGTTTCGCAATAAATAATATTATACTTGAAAAGCAGGTCATCGTAGCAAAACCTTTTATTATATTTTTGAAATAACGACTAATGCAGTAAAACCTGTAATATAATTATGATGAAAGGAACTTATTATTTGTATTAGAATTCTTCCTTCATTGTTACAAATAAAAGATTGAAACGCGCACAAAAAAGTTTTATATTTCAAGAATTTATTTATTTGGAAAGTGTTCATAATTGTGCACTGCAGCGCCATTTCTGTATAAACAGCAAAACAGTTTGACTTGTCCAATAACAAACATATTTTGTCTAACTTGTCGTTATATGTTGATATAACATTGCCGAGTTCTTAAATGTTTGCATCTAATATATACGATACTCTATATTGATTTTTAGAATAATAAAGATGAATGTAATGTTGTTATTATTTTTTCTGTCTATTTATATTTTAGAAACGTTGATATTTTGTTATATTATATACTAAATTATTGTTAATCTATAAGCTTTAAATTGTAAATCAATTGATAATAAATAATTAAATTTTACTTTTTAAATGTCGTGTTTCATATATCATTATTTAATGTTTCTTCGCTTTAAAACTCTTCCTTCTTTCTTACTACAAATACATTCCAATGAAAATAAATCCATCTCATAAAAAAAGAAAAAAAAACCTTTCCGTCTCAACTGAAATTCTGTTGGAATTTCTGCAATATATTCCATCGATTTTGATTTTGTTATTTACTTTTCACTTTTATCGTACAAAATAATTTTCCAATATTCCTGCCATTTATTTCTTAAAACTCGAGAATTTTAATTCATCTCAAATGACCAACTTTCTCAAATGACGAAGTCAAAAAAGAAGTACAAAAAATAGACCACCGTCCTATGGCACAGCTGATAAGCTTTTTCGTCTAAATTCAATGTTCTCACTGGCCTGCGCACTTTGTACGACAATATCGCAGAATGTAATACCGCGTACAAAAGCTCGTGCGCCGTACGACAGCGAGTTATGAAGCATCTTTTGACAGTCCGTGGGAAGTAGTCGCGCTCGATACACGATAAAAAAAAAAAAGAAAAAAAAATCATACACGCAAGAAAAAAGGAGCAAAGAAAAAAATGCGGTCTCTCTCTCGAAGGAGAAAGAAGAAAAGGTAATATCTTCTTTGTGAAAATGACGCGATGATCTTCGACGTGCGGGCTTAGTCGTCCGGGAAATTCTATACACCGAGCTGCGGGTGGAGGATCGGCGAGGGGCCGAGAGGGGACGAGAAAAGAGAGCGCGAGTGAGGCGAGACAGAGGGCCCTGAGTGCGAGATAAAAAGCGCTAATAATAACCACCCACGCGCGCCGCACTTCCACTTCTTTTTCGTCTTCCTAGCGGGCTTTTTGTCCCGTCGCAGGCGACGCGCCAATCGATTCCGAACTTTGTTTATGCATTCGCGAACGACGCCCTGAAAGACGACGGCGAACGTCACCGTGAAGACGGCCTCCCAAGGCACGGTCTGGTCCGTGGGGGAGGGGGGGGGGGGATGTTACCTAAAATTACCGAACAAATACGGCCGAGTCTTTGAGATCACTCGTTTATTGATTGTACGGTTTATATATAAATGCGGCAACAGTATCTGGAGACGTGGCTTTCTCGGAATTCCATCGTCCTGGCTACCGATCGGGGAAAAATGAATTGCCAAAAATGAAGGCCAGGGAAATTGAATTTAGTATCGATGGCGTAAACATGAGATGGCAAAAATTAAAAGTTTACCGTCTACTGATAAGATGGTACACATTCACGGAGTTAAATACGTGGAAAAGAATTCGTTACATGTGACAGCAGTGAGTTGAATATAATCCTTGATATGTTATGTTGACATAAATATTAATGTTGGATTTACGACTTTAGGGTAGCATTTGAATTGAGTTTTGATATCCGATTATGGGAATCGGAAAGTCTATCAGATGAAATTTTCTTTCGAATGTTTATTTAAATATTGGATTGAAGGGATTTTGTTATTAACCAATATTTAATTATAAAATACTTTTTTTTTTTATTTATAGTAATTTGTAAGTTGTCGGGATTATGTCCATTTTTCAAATTTCAAAATCGTTTAATCTTGGATATTAATGCATTGTTACGAGTAAATTGAAATATTTTACTTTCACGTAATATTTCGCGGATTTGGATTTCCTTTCACGTTTTCAATTTTGTCGAAAATTTATCACGAAATTTGTTCGTTGAATTTCGCGTGGCATTAAAAAAAAGTAATAAATGAAATGCTTTTTATATAACCACTTCCGATGAAAACATATGCGTGTTAGTGGAATGATGAGATCGAGCGTTTGAAATTGAATGTTATATGAATCGAACGTTCGAAGGGAAACTACGTAACTCTATAATAAAATAGCCTTTTTCCATAATCGTAATATAAAAATTATTTATATTAACTCAACTGGCATTTGAAAGTCGGCACACTGGTACCGGAACATTTCTTTTCTTTGAATTATTTCAAAGAGCTGCTTAATTAGAAACGTCATCCACACAAAAATACGCGTACCATTTGTCGAAACGTATTTGCGCTGCAGTAAAACTTTCTAAGCGAATAAATTTTATAATTTTGTCCAACACTCAAACATATCCTCCTCTTTTAAACGAACTCATTCATAAATTTCAATCTCAAGGAAATCTTAAACAACTGATTAAAAAAAGAAGTGAAAAATAAAACCAATTGTGCAAAATTTGTCCGTCGTCGTATTAATTAATTCACCGCGTTCGCGTTGTGGGCGTCAGTTTTTTGTCAATCGCTTTTCATTTTAATCAAATTTAAACGAACACATTTAGGACAGTTATTAAATTTTGGCGCAAAAACAAAGCAATTTTCGCCAACGAAAATCTTTCGGGAAAAATATCGAGCGGAAAAATCATTATCGAAAATTTGACAGCGCTAGAAAGCAAACGACGCTGAAAAAAGGCTCTCTGCGTTACAATTCGCCATAAAACAAAGCGAACGGTAAACAGCGAGCTCCTTTTTCTCGCTCCTGGAGGCGTCTCCTCGCGGTGAAAAAAACGCCCGTTCCCTTCGGTTCGATCATTTTTTGCTGCCTTATCTCAGGACAGCGACGTTGTCTTGCGCTTGTCTTGCTTCGAAAACAAGTTGGGGGAAAAGCAACGACAAAGTTGGTGGCGTTACGCAGCATCAGGTGTTGCCGTTCGACCGGAGCAGTTCGCTGAACTTTAACCCGCGCTCGTCCAGCCGACCGCATGGAATAAATCCCGCTTCTCCGGCGGCTAAGTGCGCGGCCAATTTCATCATTCCCGGGGTATTATTTTAATGCACTTTTTCATTCACCGCCGAAACAACAATCTCCGGCATACAATTTGTTGGGCAAATCGCTCGTCGCTACCGCGCCTCACGCAAAAACGTTCGCCACAAATTCATGCAAATCTTTGCGCTTCTTACTTCTTGTTTACGAGCGATGCAACTTTTTCATTTTATGACGGCAGAAAAATTCTGCACTATGAGCCTTGATTAAAATGTTATACGGAAACAAGTTTTGTGTGAGTTAAGTTTATTTCGATACTGAGATTTTGTTTTTCACTGTTAATATACTGAGATGATAAATTATTTTGTAATTCATCTCAATTATTGTTAATTAAACAATTAAAAAGTCATTCGTAATTCTTTTCATACAAAACAAAACATGAAGTTTCCAACATTTTTTTTATTCACGAATTCGAATTCAGAGGAAGTGATACAAAGTCAAATTTTTATTGTTAGAATAATTTTTATATAAGAATTAGTGGAGGCGTATGATTAAACGACGATTTTATTCAATTTTTTTCGAATTCATTGATAAAAAGACGTTTGAAATTTCATACCTCAAATCCGCGACAATGATCCGATTAAAAAATTTAATAATTAACCCGAAATTATGCTGAAAAATGGGATACTCGAACCGCAGCTTATCCGTCGATCGCATCGTCGGCCAACAAAGCGGAACAAATACTAATGAAACGTGATTGTCATGGAATCGAAATCACGTTTGCGAAATAATTGCGTAAACGTTAGGCTTCGGATATCGAAAAGCGGGCACGAACCGGGCTTATTAATTACAGATTCGAATGATAAAAAGACCGGCCGCCACGTTTGAATTGATAACTGGAATTGCAGCCTCGGCGTCGACTTAGCCGAGCGCCACAGTGGTCCCGATTCTCGGCGGCGCGCTCGATTCGACCCGACATATGCACCGGGTCTGCCGATTAAAAACACCAATCGAGCAAGGCCACGCCGCACGACATTAATAACGCCCGGCGCCTTTCAGCTCGCTTTCATTATTATACGCGCTTTATTATCCCTCGCCGATTGGCGCTCGCGTTTTTCGCACAGAGATTCGTTTTTTTCACCATCGAGTATCGGTAAATTCGTTCGCCAATTCATTTTATAATACCGTGTAATTGTAAACGACGTTGAAAAATTAGCCCGGCCGTTTTGGTATAAATAATCGTTTCGAGTGAAATGCCTGGGAGAGATATCTGGCGCGATTAATCAGCGGTCTGATAAAATGTGGTTACGACTAAGCTAGGTTATTTTGGTTCCATTTTAAAGCCAGGATAGTTACTGATTCGTGTAGCTGGATTGATTTTCATCTTGTGATTATTTTGGTTAAAAACATAAACAGATGTGTTTCAGAGTGGATTTGGTTTTTGTTTTTACTTGGAATATAATGTCAATTTAGTGTTGATTGAATTGTTATTAATTACTTTTAGAAAATAGTGGTAGTATTTTTGAATAATAAGTTTTGAAATTTTGATACCAAAATGATAATAAAATTTTTTCTCAATGCAGAAATAAAATGACAATTGTATCAAAATTACATTTATTTTTATTTTTTTTGCAACTAAATATGACTCAATAAAGTGAAACAATGTATTATTTACAGGACGTGATTGAATATGCCAAAAACAATTGGGTGAAACAGGACCAAAAGGGTTATAAATTACGAATTCGTAACTAATGTTGATTAATTTTTGATGGTTTCATTCTGAGGAATTTCATATACTCTTTCAATAAAATTTGTGCTATTGATCGATTCAATTAATTTCTGGGAACGCACGACAAAGTTATTTTGAAATGAAATTTTTAACATACTTGTAACTTATAACTGTGATTGATAACATTTGTCTGTCACAGGTACGTCCCAATCTTTATTTCCAATGTTACGAGTCAAACGATGACAGCTTCTATTTTCCCATCTTTTTCACTGTGCGGTTGCAAACTTTCTTTGTAGAAATAACTATTTCAATTTTTACCATTCTCCGACCTTGTATAACTTTGAAATCTCTAATTTTAATCTTCTATTTCAACGTGAAAAAAGAAAATGTCGAAAAATTTGCAGCGAATAAAATTGTGATCAAATATAAGAGCTAAAATATTTCGGTGTGAAAAAATGTTACAAATAATAATAAACATTTATTAATACTGAATAATAATTTTAAGTAAGAGATATCGATGTAAAAAATGTAACGTAGAAAAAACAAGAGTGAAAGAAATATTATATAAATTGTAAAAGCTGGGATCATAAAATACGTAATATTTATTACACAATCGATTATGATGTTTCGCATTCATACAAAAATTAGAATCAACTAATCCTTAATATTTTTATTACATTATATAATTCTAATTTCAATTTGACATCATTGCCTGTATATAATAGCTAAAAAGAAATTACTACTCCTCTAGTAATAAGGAAAATCGATCCGACCATCAATTGCTTATTTTCTTTTTCCAAAAGACATTTTCAATCCTTTTATCAAAACAAGAAAATTCTTTACTAGTCTATCCAATCCATAATTTCAATGAACATAGTTACCGTTAATATATTAGACCCAGACGGCTCCGCCTCTGCAGCGTCATAACACGTCATGAAAAAAATTGTCAAATAAAACGAACGACGGTGAAAAGCGGTAAAGCATTTCCTGAATTAATTACCGCAATAAATTTGCGATATTAATCCTGCTGGCGTATTTTGTCTCGTTTCCGCAAGGCCAATTTGCCGCGTCGAAAGATTGTCATAATAGCAGCGGGATCAAACATTCAGCGGATCGGTCTCGGATTAATTCACGAAAAAGTGCTGGCCGTCCCGCGGGACTCGTGTGTAAATAATAAATGCGTAATGAATGGAAAGCTGTGGCCAAAGGATCTGGGCGCGTGCAGTGGGTTAATCAGCGGATGAGTGAAAATCCAGCGAGCGAAACAGGAGGGTGTGTCGAGTATTTATACATAACGCATGGATGGCCGACTGGTGTGCGCATGCGCCGCCCGAACGGCGCGTTACAAACGCCAGCCGGGAGGCAGGGGAGCAAAGCTCGTGCACGAATGTTACGCTCGCGTCTCGCAGCCAATCTGTTTTTATATCGACGCGGAAAGGTTCCCGCTTTGCGATCGAACCAACGCCGCCGCGCCAAAACTGTCCGATCCATTTTTTATCTTTGCTCGGGAAAGAAAGGCTGAATTAGATTAATTGTGGTCGCGCTAAGAAAAGCACGTTTGTTTTCATTACGAAAGCGAGAACAATCACAGTTGATTTTGTAAAGAACTCGGCTTGGCTATCAATATAGATTAGTTGGTGATTGAGTCGACTGTTTTATTAGTTTCAGCTCTATTCTTTCCGTGATTTTATTTTTTCGAAAAGTTTTATTTCATTAAGCCTGCGTTACTTTTGTAGATAATGTTTGGTATTATTGTATAAAAGTTTTATAATACGGTGATATTGGTGTGCACGGTATTGACAATGATTTTTTTCTGTTTTTTTTTTTTTTTTTTTTTTTTTTTTTGTTATAAATTCAAGCTGTGCACCAAAAATCAAAGTGAAATTCGAATAATGTTCAACATATTGAACTTATTGTGTTCTTTTTAAAGAGGGAATTAAAATTAAAAGACGGTGTTCTCGTTTCAAGTTTGTTTGTTCTCTTTTGTGAAAAAGAAATGTATGAAAGAGTACTTAAATAAAATGCTTTTCACGTCATTATATTCGAATATTTCGTGTTTCTTTAATCATTGTCCAAAAAGGTATAAATGAAATGTATTTATACTTTTTAGAAAGGTGTCACAATCATCAATTTCATTGTTCGGAATTTCTACTGTTTCAATTTATTGTTTAAAGAATTTTGGAAACGTTTTACGTATCTACATTTTTCTGAAATTAAGAGTAGAATAAAATGTTACTGAGACGTTTTATTAAAAAAAATATACATATATTTACCAAAATACTTATATTGACATTTTGAGACGGTGAGAAACTCTTAAAAAATTTCTAATTCAATTTCCCCACTGTATTAAAAAGTTGCAAACTTAAGTTGAGCCGAAAATTAACCGTCAATCAACTAATTAAAAAGCTTCTT
Source organism: Aradophagus sp. ZL-2020 (assembly GCA_022817685.1). Taxonomy (NCBI): domain Eukaryota; kingdom Metazoa; phylum Arthropoda; class Insecta; order Hymenoptera; family Scelionidae; genus Aradophagus; species Aradophagus sp. ZL-2020. The sequence goes on from JABFOV010005405.1 coordinate 10,758, forward strand.
AAACGTTAACTGACGAATAAAATTTTAACTCTCTGCTGTCTGACCGAACGATTTCCAACTATTTTTTTTCTAAATTGCTTCGTAATTTTTTATCAAGCCTCGGTTTCGACTACGATTAAAAAGTGATTGAAAACTGATAAAAAATGATTCGAAAATGAAACTCGAGAAGTTGAATTTGCTTAAGTGATGAAGATTGGACCAAGTTTTGTCGAAGGATTCGTTAATTTTCGAGAGACGAAACCGTACGATGGCGGAGCGATTGAATAATTAGTTTCGACTACGTGGGAGTCGAATTTCCGATGAAATCGTCGATATCCTGCTAATAACGTTGCGGCAATTAATGATTGCGATATTGAATTCGACCGAATGCGACGTGCCGAGCTGAATAATTCGTCAAGTTGACGGATCAGCTGCCGGGTGATGTATCGATGTCGTCGCGTCGCGCAGAGCGACCTGAAGGATAACGTGCGATCGCAATAATGTGAAGATTTCGCGAATCGTGGGCGAGGAACGCCGCGTCGCAATACGTAGCGTTACATGTTGCGGGCGGAGGGTGACGCGATTGCGTCGATGCACCTGCATTGCACTTGCCGAGCGTACCGCCTTGTTACTTTTTCAAAGCGGCGATGAAAGCTGCGAGGAAATTCAGCGAGCGCAATTTCATTACAAGTTGATGTGAATTAACGATGTGATTTCATTTATATGATGTCATTAATTAGAAAATTGAGGATAAGTTTAATTAAGGGGGAAAATTTCACGCTGATAATTGCGAGTATCGAAGGGACAAAGATAGTTAGACCTTTCGAGAATGGGATGAATGATTAAGCGAGGATACATTTTGCAAAAGAGGGAGGCGAAACGCGGGTTTGAGGTCAATGCGATTTGCAACGAGATGTCGTTATGATGGTTATAATATTTTTTTAATATAATCTAAAATAAATTTGTTGATTATTACACAAGTTAAACACAGTTTTCAACTTTTTTTTCGCTGAATACAGAATTTCTGACTCGGAAGAAAAAATTATAAATTAAATATAAAAATATCATTTAAAATCATAATTATTATTTAATTGGTATAAAATATCATTTATTTGGGTATGATATTATGCATATATTTTACACATTCAAATAATTTAATCAGTTAACTTTCGAATAATACAACAGAAAAATAGAGAGTTTGGAAATAAAAACTATTGTGATTGAACAATGACAATTTGTCTTCTTAATATCACGTACCTTTGATTAAATCATTAAATAATGCATTGTTTCCATGTATCAAAGATTAAGCGCTTTATAAATCCAACCGAATTCTAAGAATAAGATTTGTAATGTTTTTTTATCAAGCTACGTGATATTTTAT
>JABFOV010005406.1:0-12111 GCA_022817685.1 Aradophagus sp. ZL-2020
TATATATATATATATATATATATATATATATATATATATATATATATATATCATATAATAAATAATAATCCATATTGATAGCGTTACGTAAGTTACTGTTTATAGCGAACCACGTGTGTTTGTGCCAGGCCGATTGCAGACGCTGCAAATACACGTAGGATCGACGTAGTGGCCCGTGTGCGAGCGTTGAATGTTGAAGCGTTGCACTGTTGAATGGGATGCGTCGGAAGGATTGCAAGCCTCGAACCCACCCTTGAAACCTACCTATCTAATGCGTATTTAATCGATTATTGAAAGGCAGATCCTTCATGTTCATGTTATCGTGTTATATCCCACCAAATTTTTATATGTTAGTCACTATAGTAAGTTTCGTTGACGATCGAATAGAGCGCAAACCACGCGACCCCCGCCGACCGAGCTTCCGAACTTCCATGAACGACACTCTGCTAGTCAGTGGTCGTTGACGACCATTGACTTCTCGGGGACAGTAGAAGAAATCAAAGTTGAAACGTAAACATACATCCATTTCGGCCTCGGATTCGAAGGACTGGGTCAGACAAGCGAACGGACGCGGAGCTTTCATTTTATTGGCGGATGTCTCGAGTGGTCTGCAAATAAACCGAACGTATCTCTTCCAAAGGTGCTACCTGCTTCCTCTCTAGTCGGCGTGGCTCGCGTGCGTTTCCACAGACACCTGGCTGACTGCCGATCAGCGGGATCGGTTTGCAGGGGACGACGCCGGGTCGCGATTTATAATCAGGGATAGACGATCTAGGCTCAAGCACTCGAATTGTGATGAGGAAGGGTGGACCTGTGCTCGTCCTCTTCCCTAGCTAGGCAATGCCAAACGGCAGACCTTCAGCATTCGTGCCAAGTTGTTTGTCTGGAAATTCTGTTAGGTGGTCTACAATGTCAAGTCCAAGTCCAACACATTTTGTTTCAAGTCACTTGGAGAGTACCCGTCCAAATAACCAACCAATTTCAAGTTTCAGTGTCTTTGTCTCCATGCTGAAAAAACTTATGCTTGGTACGACCCGTCATACAACGAAGTTTGTTATTGCGTATTGGATTGCATGCAAGACAATACTTTTCTTATTATCAATTTTTAGACAAGTTGCTAAAGCGTAATGAAATTCAAAATTGTACCAAAAACTGTATTAGTTTATAGACTAAAAGCGATGACTCAAACAACGTATTCCGACTCGTGTCCAGTTTTGGCATGATCTTGCCAGGGGCTCTGCTCCCGGTCGAGCAGCAAAGCCGCTGTGTCCCTTCGATACCTCCCCCATCAAAGTACAAATGTTTTGTAATAAATAGTATATGAAGCGACGCGGAATAGTATAAAAGACAAAGTAAATAGAGACGCGAAGCATTTGTGGAACGAGATTGACGGTCTAGGAAAAAAAAAGTGCGCGTCGAGAGAAGACAAATGAGTAATTATTATTGACGATAATGAGTAATATGACGTGGGAAGAAGGCAAAAAAGAAGATGATAATGTTTAACAATGTTTTTCCGCTGTAGCAGTTATTACAATAATATATATATAATATATATGTATAGGAATTTATTGATCATTGATTATACGATGCGAAAGCGCGGAACTACCTAGGCTTAGGCACACGTGCAAATAGATTATATCCGAAAGGGAAACGCAACGGTATGAAGTTACACAAGCATTTCGGTAAACCCTCTCCGAGGTAGGACACAGGATCATTGATTTTTCAATAAGCAGCAATGTGGCGAGGAGTCGAAATACATTGTCCAAAAAAAGAAAAAAAAATGGTTTTCTCAGCTCATACTCGCACAATTCGGCGAAGCGAAGACTCGTTTATTTTTCATTCGTTTCGTAGGCGAAAATAATTCGTGCGAGAAAGGCAGTGCCCGATCTTGGACGAGGTACAACAACAGAACGGTCTCGGGTCGATTTTTATCTACGGACTATATCGCGTAACAAAGTACATGATTTCTTTGCGTATACCGAGGTTTGGCCGTCAAATCTCGACGATATTTATGGGAGCCACTTTATTCGTTCTGCATTCTCGTCCGAGAAAACCCACATGACAAGGGCGAAAATTTCTATATCGTTTCGTTATGTATCACGTATACGAATCGCGACTGGCGGTTGTGTTACGAACGACCGCCAATATAAAATAAGACTTTGGAGAATGCATGAATAGGTGGGTGGAAATTGTTCAATGCCAGGACGTTGCTAGTTGTTTGCATACGTTTATATAGAGTAATGGAGTAAAAATAAAAGTGACCAAGTAATAATAAATAAAAAAGCGTCTGGACTGGTTTTTGTTCGGCAGAAGACAGCTCAGTGACATTTCGATAAAGTTTCGTCCCCTGTAAGAGCACTGCAAAAACAAGTGTCTAGTCATGGGAGACTTTCATTGTCTTAGACACCAAAAAGATGTTAATTTAAGACACTGTCTTAGACATCAAACCGACTCGTAGCTCTCATTCTAAAAGGCACTTTTGGTCAGTCTTCCTATCACAGAAAATGTAAAAAAAATATTGATAAATTGAAACTAACAGTTATCATGATCATATAATATAATCATAATCAGCAACAATCAACAAATGATGGTTTGAAAATACGTTGCCCTGTGATCCGGGAACCATATCAGTGACACCTGATGATTGGGACATTTTACACGTAACTTTGTCAAATCTGAAACGGTAAAACGGTAAGTGTCACTGGGCTTACAAAGCATTAAATACACTCGATGAAATAGATAACCTATTTACAATCTTATAATACTAGTTCGAGACTTTCCTGCGACTAACAATCGCATGATATAACAATGCGCGGTGAATTTCGTGAAAACCAATCTAACGTACACTTTTACGAGCCAAACTTTTCACGACTCCGCGAGCGCGCGAGATTCGAAAACTCTCGCTCCCGGGATCGCGGCGTTGACGAGCGCGAAATTTGAATAATGAATGTAACCGACTCGATTGATCGAATCGGATCAATCGAGCGTTTTCGATGATGTATCACGAAAAATGCCGCGACCTCGAGGGGTCGGACTGATGGCCGGAATTCGCGCGCCCGTCACGAGCTCAACTACTCTAGGCAATAATCGCAAAACGCAGTTGAGGCCAGCTTCCTCGGCGAGCCAACGGCGTGGAAAACGACTCGTCCTTAGAATGCTCCATACTCGTACATTCAAGAGTTCCTTGATCGTTCGAGTATCCGTGTTTGTATACGAGTCTACTATGGACGAATGCTGTTCGTTGGCAAACTTTAGAGGATTGCATGTGAAATATATTTTTGATATAAATTCTTTGAAAAAATCAAAAAAAAAAAAAAAAAATTAAAGTCAAAGAAGAAATGATATGAAATTTCGTCAGGAAGCTGGCCTCCGCAGGAACTTTTAAGACTGAGTATCGAATAAAATATCCTTTTATCGTGTATGAAATAACTTTTAAAGCAGAAAGTCTCGATGAATTTTTCACACAAGTCCGATATAACATTTCAAGTCACTCAGGCGTCCATCTGGACTGTTCTCAAGTTATAAAATACACTTTAAAGGTAATGGGGGACAAAGATGTAGCTGATGAAACATTAAAAGTGAGAGAGAAACGATTCAGGTCTGGCCATGTTTAGTAACATTTATAATTTTGTGGAAAAACGATCCAGCTGAAATTTTAACCACACGTCGGGGTCAAAATCAATAATTTCTATAATTTCGATTAAGGAACTTTTGTCGCATTTTTTACAGTACAAAATGTTTCAGTTTCGAAATCATTTAATCAGGTCTACATTTCAATGTAATTTTATTTATAAGTATAAATTAACGAATGGTATGTATTATCATTCAACAGCTGGCCAGACTTGCAACGTTGATTCTGAATTTTGAGTATCAAAGTTTAAAACAATTCCGGGATTTCAGCCGAATCAAAAATTCTTCCAAAGACAACTAAGATTCCCATCGAAGATATGCGAAATCCAGTCGACAATTCTCGAATTGTTTTGCATTTGGACGAATAGCGAAGTTAAATAATTTAATTGTATCGCAATAATTTACGGCAGAGATATGATTCCGCGTCACGTTGAGTCGCTCAGGAATTTAAAGTTAAAAAAAAAATAAAACAAGAAATTGGATGCCACGAAGCAAACATTTTTATATGCGCAAAATAGACAGAAGAGGAAGAGGTTTGATAAGAAGAAACTTTGCCGAGTCGCATATTGAAACATATAAATGGGTGAGCAAATAATGGGATGATTAAATAACAGTACTGTATGATGATTAAACGTGAAACAAAATGAAGGCACGGTGAAAAACTATATAGGTAGTTTGCGTATTGACCACTAATAAATTGTAATCATTATTAATGTCAATCAGGATGTTTATTGCGATTTCATTATTCTATAACTACCATGATTATTATTGGATTGAATTATTCAAATTATTATAATTATTATGATTATTATTATTGTCATTATTATTATTATATGATAGTAATTATCACGACTATTATTGCGACTATTGTATCGTTAGAGTATAAGAGTTGGTATTTAATAATTCGTATTGTAACGTGTATGCACTATATCTGTTTGGTTGGCTTGAGGGTGAGAGTCTAACTCGGGTTACTAGATACTACGCTGTACCTTTTGCTGACGGGTTTAATCTGCATTCGGGCCGAATTTCGTTCAACGGTGCACGCTTTGATGACACGCCATTATAACTCAAGTCGATTTACAATTATCCACCTCAATTTCTTACAAGAATTTCAAGCTATTCACGGTATAATCTTAATCGACTTTTATAATCTTACATTAAGGTTGGGTCAACCTTGGAAATACTTTTTCCTAAATTTGAAATTATTTTCCAAGGTTCTCTGTGACTTTCTTTTTTTACGCGGGTATCGCACTGAGAAAATCATTTGCAAGCAGTACAAATACAGACCGACAAAACCATATTGAAAAAAAAAAAAAAATGTATCTTGTTAACTTAACAATACCAAGGTTTCTATAATATTGGCATTTAGTAAATTACACTACAAATTTTCCAATCACTTATTGTGTTCTCTTGATTACAATATAAAATAAACGTTACAATACAGAGCAACAGGTTCGGCCCACCTGAGGCCGAAGATGGCACACATTTACGACACAGACGGCGTTGATCTCGAAACGCATTATAAATTAAAATATCAATTTTCTCAGCACTATTTGTATTTTATCAATTACAATGTGAAAAAATGCAACATATACGGTTCTCTCGATGTAGTGGAGCTTTTTTCTAATAACAAAAGCACAAGTACAATTTTTCATGTGTATTTAAAAAACCTACAGATAAAAATTTTTTTCTCAGTGTGGATGCGCAATGAAAGTAAACAATCTATCGAATTTAAACTGTTCCAATTTTTGTCGGTTTGGTGTCATCAAGCAATAAGTTGTTAACACGTGTCCGTAACGCTCATTCGATCTAAACGTAGATTTGAAATACTAACACATTGAAACACGTGAACTAATAAATAATTGTTGACCGATCGGAGCAAGGTGTTTGGCATGACAGAAGCTTTGCAAGTCTGCGTGGAACAAACCCCCAATTGTACTTATGCTAGTTTAATCGACAAACGAGCGTCCGATGTATTTAGTTAGCCAATTGAAGATTCAATAGTAAATTCGTTCAGCCCAACACGCGCAGTAAAATCGACTTGTACTTGAATTGTTTCAAGTTAAAACAGTTAAGTACCTTTTCTTCTAGTGGACAAATAATATTTTCTTCTGAAATAGTTGAAACACGCGTTACCTTCATTAATAACAATCATAATAACCGTCATACGAATAATTATCATCTTTGCTGCATCAGTTGGGCCAAATATAGTGTGCGATTCGTGAAAACAGTTGGCGTACTACTGATTGTCGAAAATGGTCAACTTTTCTCACTAGTGCCACAGTATATTATAATTCCCTTGTTATTAGTCATAGAACAAATGATGACAAGTATGTGAATTATTCGAAAGGAAAGTGAATACAAGCCGAATTATTTCTGTTTGTCAACTATACACGGGGGAAAAAATCTTGAAACAATCAGACCACAAAAATTGAAACAAAAAAAGCGTGTTTTCGATCAAAACATAAAAGGTACAATGAAATTGATCTTCGTTTATCGGCATTCGTTGTTGAATCAAGTATTTTTTTGTTGTTAAAAGTAATATTTCGTGTTTCAATGCAATTTTCCCCCAAGTGTACTTGGAACGTTTTCATTTCAAATAATTTCGATGCATTTGATTAGTTGTAAAAAGTAAATAAGCATTCAATTTTTTCTTTCGGTTCGTTGAGTGCAATGTTTCCGAGATGAAAAGACAATTACACACGCTGATTGATTCATTAAGCAATTTAAGCTCGCGAATGCACGCGATGTCGATTACGTCGAAGAAAAAAGGCAGCGTGCGACGATAACGCCGCGAAACGCATCCTATTTTGTTGCTTTAACATCATTACATCGTACAGTATCGGCATCGAAAACGAACTGCAACAATCACAGTTCAGGACTGTAAAAACTGTTAGCCATGAAAACCAATTAAAACTACTGGCTTAATGAAAATAACTAAACACGTCAATTCATTCAAAGAATGTCTTGGTTTGCATTTAAAATTTCAACGTTAATTATCAATACTGTTTATTGAGAAAAAAGGACTGCATCGACGACTATTGTAGGATGTAGACGCGATATCAAACTTAGCAAACTTTGAAAATCGATTATCAAAAGTTACTGCTTAAAAACTTGATTACACTATTTAGATAGTAAAACTACTCAAATTTTACTATTTAAATAATGTGGGTTACCATTCAGACTGTAGTTTTTACTATTCGCTTGAATGAAGATAAACACTGAAGATAATACAAAGTAACTGCTTTTAAAAATACTTTATTACAACAATCAGTTTCAAGACAATCTTCTTTCACAGTCCAAGACTGTCATAATGACAGTACGCGGTTATCTTGACGGTTTTTTATTGTCAGTCTCGCAGTACTGCATAGTACAACGTCGATAAGGTAGGTTCTGAATGTCGATGTCATTCGTCGACTGTAGTTATTTTCATTACTTGGTTATCTTCGGCCAATGCTTACAGTAATATGATTATCTCGGTGGTACAATGCCGCCTGGCCTTTTTGTTCGTGTCCAATTGATCGATTGTAACGTAGATTGTCCCGAAATTGAAGGACAACGAGTATTCGAAGGACCGAATTAGGCGGGCAAACAAAGGCAGATTACCCGTCAGCAGTTTTGAGGAGAAAGGGGAAAAGAGAAACAAAAACGGTCAAGTGTGCGCGCGGGAGTGAGTGAGAGAGTGACGGAGTCGGGATCAAGATTTTATGAGGAGCAACGTGAGGGGAGGGGGGCGACGCAACTCGCCGATCCCCCGAGCTTGGCCGTTGAATATCCGATCATGAAAAGCACGGGTTCGCGTCGATCAACAGACTTTACGGCGTGTAATATCTTTAGTTGATTGTGTTACCACGGCGATTACGTCACGAGCACCCGTCGATCTGAAATCACAGCTTCTTCTTTCTTTCGTTACGCACATGTTTGTTTGTTTGTTTGTTTGTTTGTTTGCTTGTTTGTTTCTTACCCTTCATTTCGAGTCAATAAAAGTCAAAAGAACCATTCGAATCTGTTCATCTTACTTGCTACTTTAGTTTCTTCGACGTACCGATTTGGACGTTTGACTTGTACAAAAAACTTTGTTTTCCATTTTCCGTTGCTTTTCAATGCTTATCTGCAACTTTTTGTTTTTAATAATAATAGCATTTTATATTTTACTAGCGATAAATCAAACGACATCGACGGATGCGAGAGCACTTTCTGGAAGAATCGTAACCGCTATTAAGAGGAAGCGTAAACCGCGACTATTATTAAACAGCGTGTGAGGATCGAGCTTTATATCGCTTTTGTACGTTTTAGTAATGGATAAATTATAAATGGATACAAAAACTTTACGCAACTACTGTGTAATTACTATTCTCTGTATGCAAATGCATAAACGTGAAATATATACATGTGTGTATATATATGTATATATACATATAAATATATATATATATATATATATATGCACATATGTATAAATATGAACATATACATATATACATAGACAGTGACGCTCAGAGTAATAAAGTTACTTTCCCTTAATGCAATATTTGTTAAACAACATAAAATAATTTTACTTCAACATTACAAAAAGAAAATAATAATAAAACATATTCTAATGAATTTACGTACAAAAATTAGACTGGACCGAGCATAGGCGAGACTGTTTTAGTCACTGTTCAGACAAAACAGTCACCGACATATGTTATACTGCATAGTTTACTAGTGTAGACTGCGGACGATTGTTGTTTCAACAACAACGTAGCTTTCAAATCGGAATATCTAAATAACTTGATGCAGTCTGGACTGCAAAGCATGCAGTCTCAATTCGTTTACGTTTCAATGACACATAATCATTTTATATCATTTTTACTACAGAGATGGCTTTATTTTTTAGAGCGTCACTATATATATATATATACATATATATGTATATTATACGAAATCTATATTAATATGAATATAGATATATTACGATGATTATATGATTATTACGATATGAGAGTATGAGTATGATGACCTTAAGGAAAGTATACATATTAATGAACATTTTTTAATGCAACTATCCTGATGATGAGCTGGTAAAATGAAGTGACATAAAAAACAAATACGTTTATTTATTTCGATCAACCTTTTCATTTTCCATTCTTAACATGATCACCTAAAGGAATAGAATATGAAAAAAAAAAAAGAAATATTTTAATAAAATATCATAAAAGTTCGTATCTGCGACTTTTTGCAGGTAAGTGACCAATTTTGAAAATTTTCGTACCCCTCTCGGTACACTATGAATAATTTATCATTATTATTAATTAACGGGAAGAGGTATCAATCAAATTTAAACTACTTGACTGAATAAATGAAAAGTAACAGGATTCATAAAGCTAATATTGTGCAAACAAAACATATTCGAATATTTGTTAATTCTAAATTACTAATGGCGGTGAACTTAAACTAGCATTCGGCAAGTTTGAATAATATCCCATAATATCTTTTAAATTATAAATATATTTATATACTGCTAAAGCATATTTAGACCGACATTTTTTTCTCGTAAATTTATTTTTATTAACTTTTACAATAACAGCATTAAAACTGCAATATAATTACTTATTGATAATTAATTCTAATAATATGAATCAGCTCAGAAATCGAGTACCGTCAAATATATGTTCAAAATTATTTCAAATCAAATGTGTTTGATCCAACTCTTTGAATGAACGTAACCGTTTATTTTTTTCTTTCTTTTTTCAATGAATAGAACAAAACTAAATTTCGTAGTACAAGTTTTTATCAACAACTTTATGATTTCTTTTTCCAGTTGATAAACATTTGCAAGGTTACTTAGAAATCTGCTTTGTTATAATCTGCTATACAACACACATACAGATAATGCGATAATGGAAAATAAGTTATATCGCTGATAAATGTATCGATAAATTTTTTGTTATTGACAGCGTAACCGTCATCAACCAGTGATTGCCGAAAGAGTATCAAGTCAACGTCTTTCGATGTTAAATTTATATTAAGAAGTCAGCATGAACCTTTATTTCATCATCTACTTTTACATTCTTATTTCGCACTGCTCGGTAACAAGTGAGTTTCGTGTAACGCACGAAAGTAAAATTTAAATAGACCCAAATACATTATTTAAAAAAAAAAAAAAAAAAAAACAGTCATAAGTGCCTGAAATTTTTTTCCATTTCCTGAACTCGTGAAAATCATGAAACATAATACAAGTTCTCCATGCACTTATCATGATCTGAAATTGTGCATGACTTATGTAACCGTCGTATTAATTTTTTAATTCACACTCACGTTTCTTATAATGAAAATGTTTTGGTGAATGGCACAGCTAAGGTAATAATCTTTCGTTATTTTATATGGATATGAAAAATTAGAAGCAGAGTCCACTAGTGAATTCGCGACTCAAGCAGAAAATAAATCTGCAATTCAACGTCCGTCCGACGGTCGCATCGTTAATGGCACGAAAGCCCAGTTGGGACAATTTCCATATCAAGTAAGTTAAAATGACGTATCAGTCATCAGCTTATACTTGTTCAGTTTTCGCTTAGTTTGAAAATGAAGTAACGTTGCATTTTCGTTCCTAGGTATCGTTGAGGCGAATTTACAACAGGGTACATTTTTGCGGCGGCAGCATCATAACGCCAAGTGTTGTGTTAACTGCAGCTCACTGCATGTTTATGTAAGTAAAATATTTGTGTAGACCACACTACACACTACGTGTCTCATTTTAAGACATTTTGGATGTTATGGATATCAAAAGTGTCTGAATTTGTAAAGACGCTTGTAAGGTTCCAATCATTAAAAATATCTCAAAATGAGACACTTGTTTTTACAGGGTAACCATTTGGTAAAATGTTTTGGTACCAATTGAATTATTTGGTAGCAAGTTTAATTTAACTTTGCATTCAAAGTCGAACAGATAAACACTTTAGATTTTCTCAGCGCAAAACACGCGCACTACCAAGCTGCATATTTTATTATTTATATTTATATATATATTAATCGGTTAAATATTAATGCTCACAGAAAGAAAATATCTTTAATTCAGCCGTGGACAATATTAGTGGTCGCCGGTGAAATGAAACTATATTTGGAGGAAGTAAGCGACGAACACGCGCGAGAAGTATCAAGTATCGTGCTTCATGAAGATTTCGTTATAAGGACTTACGAAAATGATATCGCCCTTTTACATGTAAGTTAGAATAATTTCAATAAAGCCTTTGAAAATGACTAAGTTAAACTGAAACATATACGGTTGTATTTCGACTATACACTGAGAAAAATCTTCTCAAAGTTTGCATTGAATGAAAAGAATTCTTTTCGCATCAAAAGAATTCATTCTTAAGAAAAACAAGTCCTTTTGAAGCAAAATAGCAAATTTTCATTTAAAAGGATATTTTTCAGAGTCTACATGGTTAATGTGTCATAGTCTGAAGGTTTACACGTTTGTTCGAAATTTTTTGATCAAACTCTGTAAATTTTTCCTTGGTTCAAAATAATCAACTTACTGGTGTTTTTTTTAAAGAAAAAATTATTTAATTCAAATATTTTGTTAAAAAAAAAAGTAAATAAAAAAAAACACACAGATTCAGTTAGTATCACAAATTCTTTTTCTGTCAGTGTAAAATTATTGTTGTCAGTTGACAGAACCATTCAATTTTGATTCAACGATTCAAAGTATTCCGTTGAGAGTTCAGCCAGTGAAGCCTGGAACGCTTTGCCAAGTGGCTGGATGGGGTCACGTCGTTTATGTAAATATCTCTATTTAATTAAATTTTAAACGAAATAAATTTATCAAAATGTTTACTTCAATGATTTGCATTTGCGAAAAATTGAAAGTTTACTTAAAATGAACCGACTTTTTTTTATAAAAGGTGAAAATATTGTCTTTATAGAAACAACAAAAGTAATAATACTCTTCTAATAAAATCTGATGAATTTTGTAGAATGGTTCAGAAAGTAATGATCTACTATTCGTTGAATTGCCTATTTTGAAAAAACAAACATGCAAAAGAGTATGGAATGCATTGTTCCCCGGCCAACTTTGTGCGGGTTATTTAGAAGGTGGAAAAGATGCTTGCCAGGTAATTATGAATATCGAATCAAAATGCATAATAAAATAACATTTCATTACTATTATTCCAATAATTATTTCACATTTTTATTCCATTACTTTGATTTGTGTCTCTTGTCGATTTATCACTCGTAATTAGTCACAGTTTAAGGTAGAAAATCTACAACTTCCCTAGTCAAGTGTCGGTTGTTATAATCAAATTATTTTAAATTACTTTTAATATCTAAAAAATAGAATATTTGCATAATAATATATATATATATATATTGGTGTGTTTTTAACTTAACTACAATGTTTAAAATAAACAAATATGTAATATTTATGTAAAAACATTTTTTAAGTATTGCATTTGACTTCAAAATTACAGTAATATCAAACTAAATGAGAAAGTACTTAAC
>JABFOV010005407.1:0-12106 GCA_022817685.1 Aradophagus sp. ZL-2020
AGTGTAAGATGGCAGAGGTTAGATAAGCAGAGAGGATTAGAGAAGAGTATGAGAAAAGAAAGAGGAATAAGAAGATAATCAGGAAAATTGTGTAGATGTAAAGTGAAAAAGAGATAGATAGAAACATGAGCAAGAGCATTGGCCTATATATGTATTATATATTATAACTACCCGATATCCCGTGCTTCGCATGGAAAACATTAATGTATGTAATTTTATTTCATTTTTTTTTTTAATTTAGAATTAAATTAATTGAATTATTTAATTAAAACAAAATAAAATGAAATTAAAATTAAAATTAAAATTAAAATAAAAAGTTTTCAATTTTAAATTAATTTTTTTTTAATTTTCTTCGTAAAATATTATTAGTTATTACAATGTCTCTGAATAATAAAACGTTTTTGATATAAAAACGTTTTGCTTTAAACAGAAAAGTGTCCAATACATTCATTTATTGTAAACGTAAACAACGCTTAAAATTTAAGCGTTGTTTATGTTTTGACGATTCTTGGAATACGCTTAGCTTACTTGAACGTTTACATTCAAGTTTATTTGTTTTCTAAATATTTTTGTAATATTGAGTCAAACGTTTTCATTTTAAAAAAAGTTTTGTCCTTCAGTCACATGTTATCAGATTTCTCAATTATTTCTCCTGAATAATTGATTAATCAATTAATTAATATATGTTACGAAGAAAATTTGTTTCTACTTTTTGTGTACTCATTTATAAATGGTGCAACAACAAAATTATATTTATAAATAAAATTTCTGTCCATAAATAGAAATATTTATTTTTTTTTTATGCTGAATGTATCATTAGCATTGTTTAGAAGTAAGCCCTGGCAGCACTTACATCCATTTAGCACGCTAGAAGCAGTTTAATTGAATTCTTTTAATATAACCCGGTAAATATACTTCACTCAGTGTGCTTCTCCGATGATGACCCGGATGATTAAATTCACCTAGTACATTTCCCCGTAGATGACCCCGATGAATACTAGATGATTTTTAAATTGAAAAATGTACTTACCTTGGTAAAAATAACTTTTAAGTTGATAGCCCAACGGACTACCAACTTAAAACTTTTTTGCCTTGTTAAGTAATACACTATTTCCGTTCACGAAAATAAGATATCGTTGGCGTCACGAGCCGAAGACAAGTGATACCAACATATTTTATTTTCGAGTTGGAAAAAATCAATTATAATAGAAAGGCTCCTTGAAATATTGAATAATTTTAGGTATAGGAGAATCAAAGTTCAATTTGAAAAATTAAATTCTACCGTTGAAAAGAGTGACAATGTGATAATACAAATAATGCTGCAACCCATTTATGAATAAATATCCACATTTTAATCACATATAAATTATACATTTAGTTTGTGTATGGTCACTTTTACGTATTAAAAGTAACGCAATATCAAGTTTTTCTTTTTATTTTTTTGTTAAAATTAACATTGTATGATATTTTTTTTATGTCGGTTTTGTACAACAATTATAGCACGTAGTAATACTTACTATAACATTACACTACATTTTTCAACAAACGGAATACATTTCTGTCTATTACTTCTATGTAACGAATAACAGATAGCTTATTTTTGCCAATCTCTGCTTACAATTAATTTACATAAGAAATAAGTGTGGAGTGAGGTAAAAAAACTATTTCTTATTTGTTACATAGGACATAATACATCCTACATTGTCAGAATAATTTCAAATAACAACCTGTTTTTACACATTTTTCTAAATATTTGGTCCCTTTACTAGAAAATTGTCTTTAGAGTCGATGCTTGTAAGTATAATGTACCAGTTTTGATAAAAAAACTTTTTTTTAGGTATAATTAAAAGTAAAATTTCATTATAATCTCATAAATAGCCTATTATGATTTGATATTTGTATTCAAAATAATATCTACACAATACTTTTGTAATATTGTGCATAAAGAAAATTTTAGTAATATTTTCTGTGTATAATATACAGTATACAATAATGTTTAAACAAAAGTCAAAGTTTGTGTTTTAATAACTGTGTATTATTCATAATAATTAGTAAATGGTTAATAATACTGTATGACTGTTTTCCAAATTAATTGCTAACTTAAAAATCTTAATCAATACAAAACTGTTACATTCACCTTAACGAATTTAACATAATTAAAAAGGGAACAAATTCTAATACGGATATCCATATAAGATTCGAAATAGAAATTCAATCCAAAAATATAAACCACTAAGAAATTTATTCAGGATTCCCTATGGCTGGTGATTTAATCAGACGAAAGCCATATGGAAAATTGAATAAGTTTCTAGATGATCTAAGTCCTAAATGGGTTTTCATATAGGTTTGTGTTACATTTTTGCACAGAAACCCAATTAGAATTTTGATTTAGATCCTAGACCATTAATATATCTAAGTCCTGATGAAGCTAAAATTTAATCAAAACAGAATCATATGGGAACCTAAATAAGGTCCTAGAATCACAGTTACAATTTAGAATCCCCAAACGGCCCCTCCTCCCCTCCCATAGAATCTTATACGGATTTTTTATTGACGAAATGATTAATTTACCTCACTCACGGTTAATGTAATTTCTTATGAGCAAAAGGAAGATGTCTTTTCTCTTACAATACAATTAAATTTTAAAAATAGAATTGTACATTCCTGTAGTTTCCCAAATTATTTATATTTGGATAGATTTCACATGTCAAATGATTGTAAATGTTGTTTCAATTATAAATTAATAGGATGTTTCGCTCGGTACACCATACATTTGTTAAAAATAGTAATCTTTTATTTGGCATGTGATAGATGGCGCAAATAAAAAGTAGAATATAAATAGTATATTACAGCCGAGGGCGCTAGTGCGCTTGAGGCATATACGACGTTTTATGCACCGCGAGAGTGATAAAAAAATGGAACTTTTACCCTTAAAGGTTTAAAAGTTGTACAGTTCGAGTTTCACTTTCAGACCTAGGAGCAATTAGTTCCACTTTTTTCCGTCAAGATACGTGAATTCTGTTGCATATACGTTGTTTTTAAATAATATAAATTATATAAAATTCTCTTGTGCAGATTTGTGCGTTAAATTAACTTTATCGCAGATACAGAAGACAGATTTACGATTTTTAAAAAATAATCACATGTAAATGCACCATGTATTTTGAATGTCTTTTTATAAATACTGGTGTGCTTAACCAACCATCCGTTGCCTTACTACTTGTTACAATTATCGTGGCACATTTGCAATACCTTAACACAATCTAAATGGTACAACAATTACAGAAATACACTTTCAGGGCAATTTAAATTCAAATTAAAACTTTTTTATCCGGAACGTAGCGCAAACATTTGTATTTTCAATGTTGATATTTCAAAAATTGTCAATTTATTTTTAAGTTTGTGATTTCAAAAATATTAGCGCATCGTTAAAATTGCAACGAACGGAAGATTATACTCTTTTCTACACTTTTACACTTTGGACCGTCGGAAAAGTAACATATCAGCTGTGATGAAAATTCAATTTGCATAATGTTTAATAGAAAGATTTACTTATATTTTATATACTGAAATGAATAATACATAAAAATCAGCGTTCACAATTGTTGCAATTATACTGGAAAAAATTGTACAATGATTTTATGACCAAATATGTCTTAAATACTGCAAAAAAATATTTGTAAAACTTGTATTTGACACCATACTTTGGCTAATAATAAGTGAATTCACTTTTTGATATTGAATGAAGTATGTATGAGATTTAGATCTTTATACAATAAAAAAGTAAAATTTTACATCATGGCAGAACAGTCTTTTAATTTATAAAAAATGCAGTTTTACATAAGTTTGCATATGTTCTTTTTTTTTATGTGTATAAGCGTGTATGCTCGCGTTCATTTATATCTACAATATCACAATTTGTACTGTAATATGTATTATTGTATCATATTCGTGCTTTTTTTTTCCTTTTTTGTTAAAGTTGTTATACATGTAAATAGGATTTGCAATCTTGTTCCAAAATTATAATCATAATTTATAAGTATTCTTTAAAATATTTAATTGCTTTAATTTTTCAAACATTCATTTAAACACATTTGATCTCATGTGTTAACACAATTTTTAAATACAATTTAAAATGGCTACTTTTTGTTTTATGGACATGCTCTTTTTTGGCCTAATACAGTTTAAAGTTGATTGAACTAGCACATCGACATAAAAAATATTTCTTCAATTTTATCCAATTCCTTCAAAAAACATGTGCTCCGACGGTCTAAAGGTGAATATTAATTAAATACTTAATTACAGAGATTCTTGTTTGAATACTTAGTTTTGCTTATATCAAAATAAAACAAAACATTTGTATAAATACTTATTTCTAAAGTACATAATTATAACACGCAATATTAAATATGAATTCTCCATTCTAAAAACCGTTACATGAACGCTTAACAGACACGATTTTTGCAATCTACTTTTGTGCAGCCTTCATGTTCTATGACTAGTTTCAATTTGTTTGTTTGGACTGCAAATGAAAAGCGTTCATATCTGAGCAGTCGGGAGATTATTCCACCATGAGTGCCCTAAAATTACACCTAATTTTAGGCGCGGAGACACCAAGTAATTTATACATTACAAGCGACTCATTTGATACGTATTCCTAAGTACGACTTTTGAGACTAAGTCAATTATACGCTGTTAAAAATCGTACGTTTGCTGGAATGATATTATTATAGTACTCACGATTCTCACAGAATATTGTCTGGCATTATATAAATATACGTATCATTTACACAGAAGGATAATTATTTGTTAATCACAAATTATAATCTGCGCGTAGTAGAAAGTAATTGAATAATATGAATAATTTTCAATTTTCCTCAGTCTAGCCGAATAAAAAGTACTCTTGTAAAGTTGGATTTCAGACAAACGAAGTTATCGACAATTCAACAATTTTTTTAATTTTTTGTTGTCTTAATTCTGAACGTGCTTGCACGTTTCATACGTATATGTCTGTTCATCGGAAGAACTCCTTTTATAGGAAGAATTATGGACGAAGAATTATAGTTTCATAAACATATATCTCCTCAACAAAATTTCAACATGAATCCCTACTCCTCATATTCAGTCTTTTCAAGAGTATAAAGATGAATTTTCGAAACAAAATGACGACATTTTATTAATGTTATCTACGAAATCTCACGTGATACTGGCTTTATTGAAGGATAGCAGTTTTGTTTCAAAAATCTGTAACATAATTTAACTTTATGAGCTTTCATCCACAATACAATTTTTAGAGAAATACTTGTATATGCAAAGTCAATAGTGTTCAGATGTTCCGAATCAATAGTAAAATGCTTATTAACTGTTTTCACAAGGCTACGATTTTATGGTCTTTACCTTCAAGCAGCAAAACTTGAATAATAGAGTTAAATCCTCTGGGTCGCAAAGGTATTCTCCTCAGCCTTATGGTTTTTAAGATATGTACAAGTAAGTGTACTTGGAGCAAACGGAGCAGTTGTCGGCGATTAATGGCGTTTTACACCAGCAAACATCATCAATGGTACTAAAATTTAAGTTTCTCACAATCACGTCCATATTCTAAGGACTCTAAACCTAGACCATTGGCTGGAGTCGAGGAACGAGGAAACTATGGGCTTTGGATGTTTTATAGTAGATCAACCCATCAAGATATCACTGCTGACGTTCTTCAGGTTTCCATGCAATTCCCAAGTTATCGTCGTTTAACCTACGTACCTAAATGATTTGAAAACAGTATTAGATAAGTTCTTTTGCTTGGAACTCGCGAATCGGTGAACGCACTGCTTACCGTACTAAAAGCTCACTTATTATATTCATACTCACTAATTTTTATGTTGTGGCATTTATGAAATCAGTAAGAGATAATTACTTTCAAAATCATTTTGCTGCTTTTGTGGTAGCATAAAACAACTGAGAACCATCATATCCTCTTCCTGATTAAATTCTTTTTGCAAAGGCACCAAAGGTTGACTTTGATTGTCGCTCAGCCACAATGCCTTTAAATTTGTCAGATTGAGCATTGAAACCGGTAGAAATGTAATAAAGTTGTTCACAAGATTGAGTACCGTCAACGAAGATAGATAACCCATCTCTGGAGGTAATCTAGTGAGATTATTTGAACGTAACGAAAGCAATGACAATGCCGAACAGCTGCCAATTTCTGGTGGTAAGCTTTTCAAATAATTATCGTCTGCATTTAAACAATGTAACTTACGCAGAAGACCTATGGATGATGGCAAGTATTCGAGGAAATTTTTTGTAATAATGAGCTCTTCTAAGTTAGACATTTGTCCAATGTCATCTGGCAGGGAATTCAGTTGATTATCGTCAATTTTCAATGTTACAATTGTTCGCAAATAACATACAGAATTTGGTAGTTCGTAAATCTCGTTAGACGAAAAATTTATGATAGATATTTCACGCCAACCACGAATCTCTGTTGGTATTGAACGTATCACATTCAATGTACAGTCAAAATGATTCAGTTGATACAAATTTTCAATGTTTTCTGGTATCCGGCGTATTTCGTTTCCATCAATCCACAGTTCAGTAAGATTTATTAGCTCACCCACAGACTCTGGCTAGAAAAATTAATTGATTTTTTAGATAAAAATGCTATGACAGTAGAAGTTGTAGTGCATTTGAAATTTATTTTCAACATTTCAATAATACGAGAGCTTTTGCCTCATTTGTAAACAATCACAGGATTTTTTATCCCTCTCTTCATGCTGATAAAATGGATTAACTTGATTTTGTATTGCAAAGAAAAAGTCAAGGCGGAGTCCTTAAGTGAAAAAACGATGAGTATGTACTAAAGTATAAACTTTTAATCATAGTATTTTAGTTACATGACAAAAATTATTCTATTAAAAATATCTAAAAATGAGTTCGAAAGCATTTAATACTGGGATTGGGAGGTGTCTCTCGGATTATTTCAATAATGCTTTGTAACATAAATATTTTCATATCAATTACCAATTCCGTGAATTCATTACAACCAATGTCCAGTCTTTGAAGATTTGTTAAGCGACTTATACTTTTGGGAAGAGTCATCATACTATTTTCTCGCAACTCCAAAGTTTTTAATGCTGATAATCTACCAAAATTAGCAGGCAAATATTCAATAAATGCATCATTAATGTATAACTCTTCCAGTCCTATTAAATGCGTTATTGCATCTGGAAATTTTTCGAATGGATTCACACTGATATTTAATGACTTCAGATTTTTGCATTCTTTCATATTTTCTGGAAGTTCCTTAATACCTGTAAGACAATTTTTATTTTTTCAATTCACCAACGTATATATTTATGTAACAAATCTTGTATAATCAACATTTAAAATAATAATTACTATTTTTGCTGAGGTCCAGATATTCTAAATTAATTAAGGAAGCAAGTGCAGGAGGCAGCGTACTAATTTCGTTATCACTAAGTGATAACACGCGTAACTCATGACATTGAAACAAAGGCCTTGGGAGATCCCTTATCTGAAAAATAAAATACATATGTATTAGGGTTCATTATCCATTCAAATATTGCAGGTCATTTCTAGGAAGGTTAGAGAAGATGAAATTCTCTATTTGCAAATTTATTAAATTGTTTTTGGGCTTGTAGAGAAAAACATATCTAAATAAAATTTACCCTGTTGGCTTCCAGGTAAAGTTTTTCCAACGTCCTTTCGTATATGAACACGTCAGGTGGAACATCAGATAAATTGCAATGATTTAGTTGCAGTTCATAAATATCCTCTTCTTGCACCCTTAGACATGCCGCGCATTGCCACCAGGCACTACCCATTTCGCGTTTATTCAACTAAATTTAAAAAAGAATTAATTAATACTATAAAAATTCGCGCAGTAATTTACTATGCAGATTTTTTAACTTAACGAACAATTAAATGTACCATAAGTATAAAGAATTAAAAATTCACATCAAAAGTTGCTTAAAAAACTGTCCATAACTCTTAACCTCAAAAATTTCTATTCAAATCTAATGGTTTTTTATGGTATATACTTACCATAAAAAGAGTTTTGGTAATATCAAGACATTAACTGTAGCAATCTCATTCAATCAAATTATTCTAATTTAAAAAATGTTGTCTACGCATACATCTGGTGGCCATGTTTTGTAATTTTGCAAAATTCATTAGAGATACCGCTTGTCCCAGGTATACAGCTGCAAATATATTGTCCAACAAAATCAGCATTCAGTGAATGTTTGTTCTGAAGCATAAAACAATATCAATTGTGAATTGTTGCGAGTTATTCATTAAATAATAATTCAATTGATAACTTTTATATTTTTTTATCTCATTTTTAAAACTATTTTTTTTATCTAATGTTGATATAACTTACTCAAATTCATTGATGGCAATTAATAGTTGAAAACACTGTTACAAATTCCAGTCTTTTCTTGATTCACCTTTTCATACATGATCAAATGACTGGACAGCAAACCGTTCAGGGGATATTCCCTAATAAACATATACAATACTTGAAACAAAAATAATAATACACGAATATGTATACAACGCAAAGTGCATTTATATTCTAACAATAAACAGGTGATATATATACGAAGTTTTGATATGCCAAACAGTACCTATTTATTGTATTCCAATACTGATATTGATTGTTCATGTTTGAACGAGCATGTGCGTATATATATACATCTCGAATAGATTTGCATCAAAAGTTGACGTTTCATGCCGGCAGACACTTTGATATGACATGTTTGGCGAACATGTACCCGACATCATCCCTTGGCATTGTATCAATGCAAATTGATATGATTGTTGTTAGATCCCTCGACCGTTAAACTCATGTTTATCCTCAAATATCACACGTTGAATCACACATTAATTCCCGTCTCGTTAACATTCGTCATCCACTTTGAGTGCTTCTCACTTGTTGTATACATTCGACCGAACAAAACGTATTATACAATTCCAATAAGCAACGATATTTCAAAGTCGCGTGGTGTCAAATGGTAGAGTCGATCATATTTGTCCGATCTATCACAGGTAGAAAAGCTGCCTCGGCAAGTCAACGTTTCTCATTGTCGCTCTCAAAGCACGTATTCCATTTGTGGATGTAACAATTGTCCGCACGCGTGTGTCATGGAATATACAAGAACAGCATCGCATGGGGACACGAGGTCGTATCCCTAAAACCTGTAGCGTCGCGAGTTTCGTCACGGGAACGTACGTGTGAACTGGCAACACTGCTCGCACGGAATACGTGCCCGCTGAATCTCATGAAATTATATTTCATGGTGGTTTGTACGATTCGAACTTTAAGGCTTTCGATGGAAATCGATTTGTGTTATATTTAACGGCGAAATGAATTTGTTCCGTGAAATGTTTATTTTAAGCATACTTATAACGGGGGTGAAAACACGGTAAAGCGTTAATTGAAAAAATTACTTTTATAGTGAATTGCGCCACGATGGATTATGTTGGACCGTTGATCACGGATGGATTTTCAAGTTCTTTATTTTTAAGTGTATAAAATTATTTGTTCATAAAGTAAACTTAGTCGTTATTCAAATTGTTTGTATATTGACAATGTATATCGAGGTGACTAATACGATAATAAAGTAAACAAAATAAATATCGATTATAACAGGCTTTGTATACATTTTGCAGTTTACTTTGATCGACATTGATTTCACTATAAAGGTCACAACTTATTTATATAAATGCTGTATTACGATTTGCATCGCATATTATTTAATAAGACATTTTAAAAGTTCGTTCCCTTTGTTTTTTTTTTTTTTTTTTTTATGAATGGCAATGGTAAAAAACACATCAAAATAAAATAAAGAACTGTAAAAATGTTGCTGAAAAGAGAATAATGGAATATCTTTTGAAATATTATTTTTACAAGTGAAACGAGTCTGTTCGATTATTCATTGTAACAGAAAACGTTATAAGAAATTGTAAAACAAAATATTAAATTCTCGCAAGAAAATACAAGTTAAAAAGATCGTGAAAGATTACTTTGTTTGGCAACATGATTCGTGAATTGAAACAAGTGAAATGTCTGGGTTATTTTTGAATAGTTAACAAAAATGGTACAGATATTTCAATGAAATACGCGAAGAAGTTTTTAAAGTTCTACAGCACGGACGTTTTAATTCGGCATTGATTTGGCGGGGAATTTGAAATTATGAAAGAAAATATATCGTTTATGATCAGAGATATTAATTTTTAAAAATTAGCATAAAAAAAGCACATGTAAAGTAATAAATAATAGACTCAAACAAAAATTAACTGACATTTTTCATACTATACAACTATTACTATATTTAAATTTAAATTCAACTATAATAAAAAAAAACAAAAAAAAAAAATTGTGGAAATCCCACCTTAAGAGAGGAATTTAAAAAGAGATAGGAAATTTGGTGCACAGGGAAATTCAGGTTGTAAAGTTACGTTATTTATACGAAATAAAATTATGATAATAGAAATTTTCAATGTTTTTTTGCAACGAATTTAAACTCGAATGAATTCGAATCAAAAAAGTTGTATTTTTAACAGAGAAAGTTGGAGCAAAAATGAATGATGTCGTTTAAAAATTGTTTCAAATCAATGCAAGCACTAACATTAATATCATTAACAACAGAACTTCCAGTTCGGATTTGTTGTAATTGTCTGTACATAAGATGCAGTATAAGATGCTTTTGACCCCCGCGCTTATACACAGAGCATACACTAAAGGTGAACTAAATGAAGTAGCTTTCATTATTTGTACCACAATATATGTTTTATTAAATTTTTGTGGACATCTACTATAATTTACACAATTATTTTCATAAAGTTTATGTCCTTTTCCTTAAATACGTGATTCAATGTTACATTGTTTGTCTAAAATCTAATATATTTTCTAAACTACATCTTCGCTAACGTCTTTAGTATCTCATGTGCTTTTTGTCGACCGCATGTGCTTATGTGAGTACAAGATCAGTCGACTGGCAATCAATTCATTTCCATATATGATTATAATGTTGTCGGTGTAGCACTGTCCTGTTGCTGTCAATATAAATCTGTATAATGATATAAAAGGTGTTTGCTTTGTTGTAATTATAAATCGTATATTTCAATGCTGCAATTTAAACGTGCACATGTCTATAAAAATCTGTATCTGTATTAGACGAATGATCTTGTACCTAAAAACTAATAGTTTTAAAATCGATGATTGTATTGCGAATTCTATTTGTAATACTTATTTCATCTTATTTACAATTCAAGTTTTACAGTCCAGTTGTTCTATAAAACGTAGTAGGAACTTTGGTTTCGCTGGACAGTATTTCAAGAACAGCTTATCTCTTTGAGTTTTAGTATTTATATGTTTTTTAGCGTGATTATACATTTATAAACAAATATTGCTAGGTTTGATTCAAGTCAATTTTCAATTATCCATAAAAATTATTACCTCGCCGCGATAAGAAACGTAACTCTCCGCGCTGCTCTTAAATTGGATCAACAATCAAACACGAACGTTTACTCGAACAAAGAATAACGACGAAACGAAGAGCATCGCGGAGACAAAATTTTATCCGTTGTTTATTATAAAAGCTAAATTGGAAACCTGTTACTTAATACTCGTCCGTGGTTGTTCATCATAAAATATGATATCCTTAAATGTAATTGTAATATTTTATTTTTAGTGGTTTACCCGGACAAAACGTTTCTTATATAGATCCGTTAAATGATTGGTTCATAATTAATTTGTTACGATTGAAAATAAATATCGTAATGTTGTATATTGTTATTAGCATTTTTATTATTATTTTTTTTTTTTTTTTTTTTTTTTTTTTATCTAAAATCATTTTTTTTTTTTCTCGACTATTTGAATTTTTTTTTTTTATAAATTAATTTTATTTTTTTTGTTTTTTATACTCATCTCTAAAAACAAGTGCACTCCAAACATGTGCTATGCTTTTTTCTGCGTTGAAGAAAAACAAATCAATGTTTACTCTTTCTATTATCCTCATCTCTGTCACCACTAGAACTCTCTACATATCCTATGGCGTCTTCTACTTGTATCATGAATATACATATA
>JABFOV010005408.1:0-12106 GCA_022817685.1 Aradophagus sp. ZL-2020
GGGGGAGGGGGTGGTGGAGGAGGTGGCGGGGGCGGGATAGATGGTGGAGGTGGTGGTTGCGTTTGACTCTCCATATTATTTGCCGGTTCAGCAGTGGTGGTTCTGTGAAAGTTAAAAAAAAGATCACTGCTCATATTCTCGGATGCAATGTCCTCGTTTGATAAGACTTCCACTTCATCTTTAATAATGTCCTGAAATTATGATATTTTTAATTATGAAAAGAATTAATTAAAATTAATTAATAATTAATAATATTACAATTACAAGGGGAAAATTTGCCTAGATAATAATTTTTAAATCACTAGTATCTGATCTTTTAGACTTCTTTTAATAAATATCTTAAAAAAAATCACATTGTTCTAAAGTACCAAAGCGGTGCATTCAATCCTTCAACACACTAGTTATTCGATTTTAATATATGATATTTTGTCTAAAGGAATATTGAAATATAAAAGAATTTTTTAAATAGATAACTAAGTTAATATAAAACAATTAATTTCTCAATTACATGTTCAATATCATTGAATGTTTTAAATAATTAGAAGTGTTTTATAAATCCAAGTTAAAAATTTAACACTGTTTTCTTTGTTTTTAAATAATAATTTGCTTATTGTAGACTTTTAATTAATTTACGTCACTCATAATTTATTTTCTTAGCTAAAATTTAGATACTGTACCATAACCGACAGATGACGGCAATTCTTTAGCTAAATTTTAATCCAATATGTGAGTCCTCAATTGGACATCCATACTTATTCGTGCAAGCTTGTTAAAATTATTCAAATGTTAAAAAGAAAGGTAGTTTAAGAATGGATAATAGTAGAACTATTCAATTCACATAAATTTCAAGCACTTTTGTATCCTTAAAAATTAAAATTGCCCTTTTTTATTATTACACACACTTTATGTCATACATACCTTTTCTCCTTTTTGGCCCCTCATGTACCGCATATTAATTTTGTTTTCAATAGATTCATCATCAACAGTTTCTTGATTCACAAAATTTACATTTGTAGTTGAATCGATGTTATAATTACTTGTAACATTTTTTTTTCCAGTCGGATTCTTTGACGATGCGTTTGAAGAAAACCAGTTGAATGGAAGCAGAGATTGTAAACTGAACAAAAACGGTTCATAAACGGCTGCGACATAAGGTGAATATTTTCGATTATTTGAACTATTTAAAGCAGATGAATTGGTACTAGTTTCGGACATCCCATGATTGCCGAGACCAATCACAAAAGCTAATCTCCCTAAGAATCGTCCCGAACGTTTGGATTCAGCTTGTTTGAAATGTAGCGAAGATTTATTTCTTCCTTCGATGATTCGCGGGATTTCAACACTTCCATTATTAGTCAATTTCGATTCTTCAGCTTTTGAGTATATTGGTACACGAATACAATTAAGTTCTAAAAAGAAACTTATTAATCAATACTTTAACAATTTTAGAAAATAATGATTTAGTAATTATTTAAATTACCAGTGATTTGCAATACAAAGAAGCACAAAGTTATTCGCAGTAATAACATTGTTTATTCTCTCTTCATAGTTAACATAGAACTGCGAGGAATTGTAACACTAACGACAGTAAAAGACAAGCATGCGGGTTTTCATTTACCCACAGTTTTTGAGAAAGTTCACAATCGTTATCAGACATTCTTACTAGTTGCGAAAAACTTATTTAAGATATGTATTGTATGAGGGTTTAATTATTAAATTTTAGTCGTTTTTAATTATGCTTGATAAATTGTGCAAAAGTTTTCTAATAGAGGTAGAATTCTAGAAAGTTAAAATGATTAAACAAACCAATTTTTCTTTTAATCTCAAACATATATTTTCGCGTTAATATCTATTTTACAATAACAACAAACTCAACAACACATTCAGTAATTGAAAAATGAATATCGAAATCTTGGAAAATTAGTATTCAAGGAGAAGATATCTAAAAATTAATGTAGCTAAATTCAAATTTGGTACAAAGAAGGCAATGTACGAAAATTATTATTTGCACAATGGTATGATCAATGCTTTTTGTGCACATATTTATAAAAATATAGACTTCTATAGTAAAATTCAGTGAATACAATGTATACTTATAAAATAGGAAGTTGTTCGCTATTTAAAATTGAAAATACATCTATGTACAAATTAAAATATTATACCAATGTCATAAGGTATTAACAGTTACAAATTCGTCGAACAATCTGTTTCACATAGATATAGATGAGGTTTAAAGTATATACATGAATCGTATGCATATGATTAGTTGATCAGTCTTTTCTTCCGATTGTTCCACTTTATGACCGCCTCATATAAAGCATAGTGTTGATTTCAGAGATGATACGTCGCAAATGATCAATTATTTCTTTGAGGTGTTTGTTCTTAAGAACGACTTGCTGTAAAAATAAAATATTATAATTTACATTCCAATCAATATAAATCTCTTGTAAACTCAGCCTTATATTGTGAAATCTAAAAATTATAAATATGTATATGCATTCATACCTCCATTATTTCTTTACTTTCTTCGCACATTAATCTGTAAGATTCAGATGTCTTTTTTTCATCTGATTTGGCATCCCATTCATCTTTGATAGGAATTAAACTTTCAATATGAGTGTATTCCAATCCTTGGAGCTGGCAATTTTCATTACATTTTTCATAAACTAATCTCAGACGTTTAAATAATAAATCTAGCATTCTCAATTGCTCAGAAATTTTCATCTTCTTTTCAGTTGCTATATTGGTTCCTTGCGCAGTACCTATCAACATTAATTACAAAATTGTATAATATATGTATTTACTATTTCTCTCCATAAAAGTGCACATTAAAAAGAAAGCAAATGGAAATTAGAGTCTAAAATTGATCGTTTGAACCAAATTTATGATTGATATATATTAACAAAAAAGATAAAAATACAATCAATTGTTTTTGTTTGGCAATAAATAATAAAATCCCCTGACTTTTTCAAGTTGTCTAGGTTTTTAAGAATCTAACCATCCTGTTAGATGCTAGTTTCTTCTCTATTAATTTTGATTTTATAAGCATGATTCACATACCATTTGGAAGTTGTAAAACTTTCAATGTGTTGAAAACTTCTTGGGTTCTAGTTACTATTTCTTGTACTGTTTCTTGGCCATATTTGCATAAGCTTGCTGTACTCAATTCTTTATTAGGCTGCTTCTGAGCAGGGGGTTGAGGACGAGGAACAGGTTGTTGAGTTGGAGAAGCTTGGTTGTTAGTTTGACTATTTTGTTGAACAAGTGCCGTCTGTTGCTGTTGCAGCTGCATTTGTTGTTGTTGCAGTTGTTGCATTTGTTGTAATGCAGCCGACTGTTGCTGTTGCTGTTGAGCCAAAACTTGCTGAGCATTTAAATTTTGACTCAACATGCTCATTGCATTTGGACTGACGCCACTATTTACTCCAGGTCCAAATTGTTGTTGACTCATCATACCTGAAAATCAGTTAGATACAAATTTATATAATTATGTTACATTGCATACATTATATATACTTTTTTAACTGTACATTTAAAATATAACTTCAATTTTCACTTTCAAAGATGCTTAATTAATTAATTTCTTTGTTCAATTGTTTAAATTTTTACCTTGTGGTCCCATTAAGCCTGAAACCATTTGACCACCACCAAACTGATTACGCATCGCAGTTTGTTGTGTGTTTGGAAATCCAGATGGAAATGAATGTTGCTGACCAGCCATACTGATGATTTTTTAATTAAAAAAAATTATTAAATTAAAATTAAATTATAAAGTGTGGAGTCATTAAATCAATCATTTAAAAATTTTATTAAAAACATAAATTGAATTCACATGAAGTATATTGTTTAAGTGCTGAGAAAATTAATTTTATTTGAAATAAATTTGTGATAGTTTAAAAAAATAACATACAATTATAAAATAATACATGGAATATTCATAAAATAAATGTTCGAAGGTTATTTACAAATGATCTTTATGTCATATGAATTTTTGTATTAAATATAATATAACTTTGCCTTTCAATTAATATATCTACTTAAATTCACATTAAAAAATTGAAAAATAATTTAAAAATTTGTTTTGTGTTGAAGTAATGCATCACTTACATTTATGAATTATTTTTCCTGTCAGTCGTCAATTTCACAAGTTCTTTTTTGTAATTAATTGTTTTTTCGTTACATTGAATAATAGCTATACATTGTATGCATTCAACCCCTCCTACAACGATACTAAATACGTAAAATTCTTAAATTAAAAAAAAACGTGTTGATTACTTTCTCCAATACATAACATACATAACCTCTCTGACGTTATTTCATTCTTCTTATTGTTTCTATACGTTTCTTCCAGTTGGTAAGCTTGAAATACAATGCGGTTACATATACGTGTTCAAAAAGCAAAGTAAACACATTAACATTTGTCCTTCTCAGTCTTAAGACGAAAACAAGAAGATATAAATAAAAATATAATAAGATTTAAGTGAAACAAGATTTAAATTTAAGAAAGTTGCGTTGGTATAAACTGAGTGTCTTGTTTTAATTTAAAAGCAAAATTATTGCTTCACAATATGTTTGTTTTCTTCCTTGCCTTAAACAATGATTTAACACCGTTGCTAAAAGTTCCTGTTCTGGAGTTATTAACCGTAGCTATATTCATTGTTGACATTGACCAGAAAGATATGTTTGGTTGTTTCGGTCGTAATTAGAAGTATATCAGTAAATATTAAATATTAAATTTAATTCAGTAACCATGACTGAAAGGGAATTTAACGTTGCAAGCCTTGACAGTAATGAAACAAATTATGAATTTGCAACAAAAGAAAAACAAGAGGCACGTGCTTTTTTACGAGAGAGATTTTTACGAGTTGTAACTGGAATAGTTGGTATGTTATCACAATTAAATACAATTGTATTGTTTATTATTGAATATAGATGAGTGTATAAAGAAATTTATAAAAAATATATATAAATCATACTAAGAATGAATAAATTACATATGTATTACATTTATTTTAGGAAAACAAGCGGAATTTCATTTGTATGAAAATACAAATTTAAATGCTGAATTCAGAGGTGTGGATGTTGATTGCTTAGAGTTATATGTTAGGAATTTGAAAACACCAATAGGTGTCATTCCAGAAGCGACCCTGAGGACACACGATATTATTTATTTCAGTATGAAGGATTTAGTTCATTCAAACTCAGTGGTGTAAAAAAAATGTTTTAATGTATGATTCTATTCATAACTATGTTTCTTCATTGGGACATAATTCTTAAATTAGTCTAATGATTTCTGATTAATTTCTGAATCATTATAATATTTAAATTTCGAAACTTAAACAGAAACAAAACTAATTGAGTATGGGGTCTCTGTAAAAACATTCTGAAAAATGTTTCAAGCAAATTTTTGAAGTATTTTATGTTCTGAATAATTTGTGGGATATTTTTGTGGTTGAAATATATTATTCTAAAAACATATAAAAAAAAAAAAAAAGAAAATACAATTACAAAAATATTAGTTTGTATAGGGCCATAGAAGTGCCCCATGCAATGTTATAATATAAAACAATAAAAACAATCTAGTGAAATTGAAGTATTATCTCATTTAATTTATTTTTTAGTTTATCATTGAAGTAATAAAGTAATACGTAGCTTATATAAATTTGTTACATTATAAAAAGCACTTAAAATGTACATTTATTTTCAAAAACAAATTGTATTTAGAGTTTCAAATTTGAAAATGTCTTTAAAGTACTAAGTTTCTCTAGTAGACATTTATTTTTGCCCTATTCGATCGCACAGTTCACCTAAAAAAATATTATTCTGTTAAGAATGAAAAAAAATGTAAAATCTGTATGTTTTGAAATTTTTTTTCAATTTATCAAAAATCAAGTAAATTCACTTACATGCTAATTCACTATTTGTTTCTAAAAGTGAACTTATGTCTTTGATAGTGGTCCTCATCGCAACTATAATATCATGTAAATGTGAATTTTTCATCTGCACTTCCTTGATAAAAAAAAAGAAAAATTAAATGGTAATTTTAGAACAGCTTTTCTTAATCTTATGTTTAAACAACAAATATAAAAAGTTACTTTTTTTTTAATTTTTCCATTTAATTACATTAATATGGGTACAACAAAAGATTTAATGTGTAACAAACCTTTATGAGATGATCTCGTTCTTTCATTGCAGTAATTAAATTTTCATCTAAGTGAGAGTTTTTGAATTTTGAAATAGTTTTGTAATATTCATCCATATTATCTTTGTAAGGAACAAGTGTCTCTACATCAGTGAAAACTTCATCATTGGTGCTAATATTACAAATATGATATAATTTTCTTATTACTTCTACTGTGATCATTAATTTTTCCAAATCTTCTCCTAACGTTTTTTTATCTAATTCGCGTTTTTTTTCACTATTTATACCTAAACAAAATAATACAATATAATGTCTGAATTAACAAGCACATCAATTTATGATTAGATTAAAATTTAAACTTACGTTTTGGTAATGTCAATTTTGATAAATGTAATAGAGCATATTTATAGATCGATGGTAATTCGCGTATCAAATGTAACGATGTATTGATTAAAAATTCCATACTGTATAATTCTTTCACTTTTTCTTTACTTAGAGTTGCTAAAGAAATTAACAGATTTAAATGCTCTTCGTCTCGATACCCTGGACTGAATATTCTTAAAGCGAGACAATCTAATTTTCCATGTAAAGTTTCTTTTAAAATACTATTATAATCCATATTAATGCTCAATTTTTATTGTTCAACTTATAGCAATAACACTGTAGCTATGCGCACAACGACTAAAGAGTTTCTGTTTTCTTTCGAAAATATAATTTTTGATGCTTTGATTACTGAAGTACATAACTCACGTGATAAGAAAGTAAACAATACCTGTTTATTCTCCTGCCATCATAATAAAATTTAAATTATATTTAATTTACTTACACGAACAGAATACTTTAAATCGAAAATAAATTACACATTAATAAACAAAAATATAATTTTAGCTTACTCGATATGATTTATCGTTTACAGTAAAATAATAAATAAAAAATGATATCATGTTATTTTATAAAAATTATTGTATTATAACAAATATTGTCATTAAATATAATATGATTTAAAACTATTAATAAATATATTTGATTTCAGATGCCTTGGATGGAATCTATTTACAAGACTAGCAGCCAATCATTTTGGTATCAATCGTGGTTAAAAACGAAGTCGAGCAATTAATCGGAACGCGGCCCAGGTGATTATCAACCGTGATCAGCGAGTCGCTTGAGGTATTGCATTACTCTACCATATACTTAGCCTTCGTATAAACATGTCCAGTGCGTTGTTATTCACGGCAACAACGCACCGTTAAACGGCCCAGCCGGTCTCGATGGTATCCAAGCAATGTCCAAACAGGAGATAAGGTCAGTGCGTGCGGAAACCATAGCCGCACGCAGTGGCGTTTTTCCTCACTGCGCCTTGTTCGTTAATGCGTTCACGTGAGCGCACTTTTTGCACGATACGCGTCTTCGGTCAGTATCTTCAGTGACAGCGTGCTACGAAGTTGTCCGTACATTCTTCTAAAAGTTGTAAGGATTCTTGAAGTTTAACATTCTAAATTAAAAAGAAAAGAAAAGTGGAAGCAAACAAAAAGCTGGTCAATCAAAGGAAAACAAAGAAGTGAACAAAATAAAGGACGAGAAACAGATTACGATATTGCTCTTAAATCATCTTTGAGAATTTACTTAGTACATTTATTCATGATGTTCAAGGATCAACTTATGTGGATAGTCCTAGCATCGTTGATAACCATATCCTTCGCTGGGACCAGAACTCAAAGTGCAAGACGTCTGCGAGAGCTTTTGCTTGAAAGCGACGAGGACGCATCACCAAGATCTGGGGAAAGTTTTCACAAAAGCTCGCGGCCAAAATTCGACCCAAGGTGGTTCACTGCATTGTCAAAAATAGCACGGATCCGAACAGCGGATGGTCGTAGCTGGAACATCAGCGACACGATGCCAAAGGATCGGAAGAAGCTGGATTTGCTGATGGAAGAGCTGTCGAAACGCAAGCTGGAAATTGAGCGTAATAAGGATGGCATAGTGATCTCGAGCATGTACTTTCGTCCCCGCAAGTTCCACTGTCAGTCAATACAAAGCACCCATGTTTCCAAGCTCAATCGCACTTTACCTGCTTATATGTGCAAACTGGGTACGAGAAATTTTGTCCTGACCAGCGAACGATTTCTACAGGACCGCAGGCCTCACGTAGATGTCAGCGTTGATGAAAGCACCTTTCTTCGACTAACGAAGAGCTCAAACGAGTCTAATATTGTGCCGGCCACACTTGTGTTCAACAAGGGTCAAAACGATTATGGGATCAGAAGAACGTGAAACATTTAATGAGAAATTGCAACTAGAGAACTATTATATATAAGTGTTTCTTAAGTTTATTGATCGGTTTTTTAGAATTATCTTAAAGAAGATATCTTTAAATTATGTTATTCAAGTATAAATATTCTTGATAAATTAGTTTGAATCAATACATAAGACATTAAATTTGAAAATTAATATCTATATTATGATTATGAATCATAGAAGCAGATTGTAAAGTGGAATTCATCATACTGAGGCAGTGTTTTACTGCCTTTGAGCAGTTTTGCTCAAGAGTAGGAATTTATTATTTAAATCGAATAATTTAAATTATTTAAATTAGTTGGCATTACTCTTTATAGATTATTGATTAATTAAGTTGACATCATTTATAAAATACAGTAATTATTTCATTAAATTAAAGAAAATATACTGATATCTTATAGCGACATAATATTAAAAAATATTAAATTTCTATGTCGTCTTAAAATAATACTTGTGCGATATTATTTCACAAAATGTAGTATCTTAGTTATATAATTTTGGAACAGCACAAGAAAAAAAATTTCTTTTATTTCTTTTTTTGAATCATGATTTTCAAAAACTCTACTCGAGAAAGATTTTTCAGCTCTAGAAGCGATTCATTCCACGTTTGTTTGCTCCTGCTTCACATATAATAATTCATATATAAATTTATATAGACATTAAAATAATATATTGTGCAATAAGGACATAAAGTTGACGATTTCCGCTTATGTCGTACAGGATACTTTTTGCAACAAGTGCAAGAAAATAAATGTTATTTGTGTTTATTCAGTGATCGAAAACGTTGATACTTTTCGTCCTGAAAATTGAAAAATTATATTTTTTGATTGCTGAATAAGTCTGAAAAGCAATAATTTTTATTTAAATGTTGCAAATAAATTTTTTTTCAACGGTGACTGAATTTTTCGAAAGACTGCATTTAAGACTGATTTATAATATAAGGTGTTAATTGCAGCTTTATTTTTAAATATATTAAATTCATAAGTTAGTATTTAAGTAAATTATTAATTAATAGAGGGTTATTACAAGATAGCTAATAAAGTTAATGATCATTTTAGAGACCTTTCTACGTAAAAGTTGTTGGTTTTTTATGACCCTTTGTTTTTCCCTCAATTACAATTGCAATCATAATTACTTTCCTCACACCTTTTTTGTTCCACGATTTATAACTTTGATCGCGTGAACATACAGTTAGTTCAATTAAAAAATGCATTCCAAATTAGACGTTGCTTGAAAAATCAGTGTCCAAATCAAGAGATCTTAGACTTCGCGTGTAAAGAACATTGGCCGTGAATGATCATGTAATTTTCTTTGTGCATTGCTCAGATACCATGGAGGGTAGTTATGAATCGGTTAATATTAATAATCGTAATTTTTTGTTATGAATGCTACTTTAAGATTTATCCATTACTATTCTATATGATGATCAAAATAAAGAAAAACTATTTAAACAAAATATTTATTTTCAAGAACAATACTTTTTTTTATATTAAATTGTATTTGATGTTGATCTGCATTGTTTATATAATTTAATTGTTAAGGTCGAAAGTGATCACAATTTATTATTTAATTTATTATTTATATTTTAAATAGAATGATAAATTATAATTTTCAACGTGTATCTATTAAATAATATTAACAAATTATTTTATTCAATGCTAAAGCTCCTAAAATTCAGAAAATAACTTTATACATTATTCAATTACTTCAAATAAAAACAATAACTTCGAATACCAATACTGGCATGGTTTGTTTATTTTTATTTTGTAATTCATAGAAGTACGGTGAATAAAACTTTATAATTCAAAATTGAGTCTATAATTGGACATAATTTTAAATTACACAGTTTTAAATTTATAAAGATACAGTATGTTCTAAATACAACAACAACATAAAGATACAGTAAGAAAGACAACATAACTGGTTTGTTTACATGTTTTATAAACAAAGGCAAACAAAGAGACTGCGAAAATTTATTGCTTCGATGTATACGCCGATTACATACATTTACAATTTACTTCCGCGCATTCTATAATCGAAATATTAGGCGGGCACTCAGAAATTATTTTTTATATTACTAATTATAAAAGAATGTACTAAATGAAATGTTAGTTTGTTTTTTAATTTTTTATTAGATACATATACCATCAAATAAAATTCATCGTTTAAAAATAAACATTTAAACAATCATAAACATAAATTATTTATTCGGTTTGTGCATTTGATTAATTCCAATTGATTTTAAATCGATATGAAATAACCTCGAACTCGCGATAGGGATTCTCGCAACAGCAGTCGAACCCTTTTTACCCCCCCCCCCCTTCCCCCCTTGCAAAAATACATTAAAGCGGGTGAGGGACTTAATATTATGTCAGTCAAACTGAGGTGCTAAATAGAAAAGGACATTCGAATTTACAGCCAGCAAGATGCATTGCGAGAAAGCCAGTTGTCCTTCTCTAGCTGGCAGTGTCGCCGTCCGCGACGCTGATTGGCGCGCCATCCCCTCCACCACACTAGACGGCCCGGGCCGCCCGGGCCAGCGACCCCCAGCGACGCTGCAGACGTGAAGTGTGAGTCGTAGTGAACATGTTAACCGGGAGGCTAGGAACCGACGCCGTTTGTGGAAGACTGTATGAGAGATGCATCTAATCGCAACTTCGTTGAGTAAAGGTAATATTTTATAATTATTAACGACTTTACGATTTAGACAAGTTAAATTACATTTAAAAACTTCGTTATAAATGACGCTTTTGAAGTATAAAGTTTCTCTAATTTAAGTCTAAATTGATGAAGAATAGGTAAGTTAATCGGCATAAGAAGAAGAAAAAATAAGAATCGGACATAAGACGAAAAAAGTAATTTTTTATTATATATTTCTTCAAATGAAACATTGTCGCCGTTTACAAACGATTGTCGCCATTTTGTTTAAACAAAACAGTGTTTCTAAATATTTCGTTTTTGCGGTCGGTACTTTCTTACGCGAAGTCGGGGGTTTAGTTGTGAGTTATTTCTTTTTCATTAGAGCAATTTATAATATTTTCGATAAAAATTAATGATCGAAACACGAAAATTACTAAAACTTGCAAAAATTTTTACAAACGTAACTGAAACGTTTCAAATGAAAACTTTTTGCAACCGTCGACTTTATATCGCTCTCTCTCTTTTCCTCCTTCCCTCCCCCCTCCCCGTCCCCCTCCACCCCGAAAAACTCGAAATCTCTCAAAACGTTCAAAAATTTTTATAAACGTTATGCAAACGTTTTAATTAAAAGTTTTTACAATCATTGACTTTACCTCTCTTCCCCCCCTCCCCTCCCACTCGCACAAAATCCAGAACCTTCCGACCATTTTAACAATTATTACAAACGTTACTTAAACGTTTCAATTAAAAACTTTTTATCATCGACAATATTGTGCCAATCCTCAAACACCCACATCTAACCCCCCCCTATTCTACCATACTGTTCCCCGGACTTGTTCTTACAACCCAACAATAATAGGCAACATAGCTATAACTACAAAAACAAGATAAACCGCAATTACCGCAGTAATACATGTCTCATGCATCTTTAATATGTACTCCGCACATATACCCATTCCGTATCCTACGCTATCTCACCACAGCAACGTATCGCTCTACTGAACTGCGACATACTAAGAACACAACTAG
>JABFOV010005409.1:0-12103 GCA_022817685.1 Aradophagus sp. ZL-2020
GGCTCAATTATTGCAATTGTGTCTCTATCTAAATCTTTCTGACGGCGATCTAACGCAAGCTGGTCCGACTTTTTGCCCTTGTTTCTTAGTTATATACCGAGGAAAATGGTTAAAAAAACAATAGATTTTGTAATAGTCCGCTTAAAGTTTCTATTGTACCATAATTTATTTTACTTGTAGATTATATATTGTTGTTAAATTATTACTGATAAATTATACAAAAAACAATTAAAATTTTATTTTTGTTATTTGATTTAATAATGAAAATGTTGTGTTTTGTAATGAATAAAATATTGACAAAAAACTCACAAAAAATAATAAAGAGTTTTGCAATTTAATGTTGGTAGTACAATACTCTCCTTTGCGTTATATTTTCATCTTAAAAAAAAAGAAAATCCATTTATTCCTTTAGTACCCTGAAATTTCGAATACGTTTAGTTAAAATTTTATGTTCAATAAGTGAAACTAATAAACACAAAAAATTGCTGCAGTGCACGTGTTGGAAGATTTTTACGACTTAACGGTTTTCAAGTACTTCTACGTCTGTTCCTACAATTCATGCATGTGCTTCCAATTTCAAATATTATGGCGCCTTCCATTGTATTCACCTTCCTCTTACTTTTTAACTTCCATTTCCTTCTTTTTACTTTCTTCATCATATGAATAAAATCATTTCTTTTTTACCATTTTTATCTTGTTTTACACGTTCAAGACATCTGTGTTGCATTTGTAGACGAATATTTCTAAAAAAATAAAAATATATAGACGCTATTAACAAAGCTAATTCTAAAGAACATATTTAGAAAAATGTACAAAAAAGTTTAGCTGACTATTTCATAAGTAATTCAATAATACGGAAAGCTGATCCTTTTAAAGAATAGTACTTCATAGAATGTAATGTGATTTATCATATTATTTTTGACTGAACAATATGACTTTCTCTCAAAATTGACATCACTGCCATATTTCATGTCATGCAGATAATCTGATTACGAGGAATGACTAATGTAATGTATTAAAGTTATAAAGTATTAAATGATGATTTTAAGCCAGACATTGAATGGGATAATGATGCCGTTCATTGTCTTTATTCTACTTTATCTAATTTAATAGTTAAGAACAGCGTTGAAAGAAAAACTTGTAATTCGAAGTATAAACGTGCACGTAATTTCTCTTGAAATTAATTCCCCTATTTTTAAATTTATTTAAAATGGTATTTTGTTTTACTGTCAATTTTTCATTACAGTTGTCTAAATTTTTAATAATTTTCTATTCCTATCCTAAAAAAAATTATGTCGTAATCTACGATACAAAAAAGTGTAGTTAAAATTGCGAATGAAACACGATAAAACTTACTATGTATTAATACAAAAACTTCCTCTTAGATTCAGTACGACCGAAATAACAATTATTATTTTTACGCTAAAAAAAGTTTTGAAACATAGTTAGAAACTTAATATTAAAAAATGGTAATGAATATGAGGAAATACTTGGTTAATTGCATTGTAACTCTTTAAATGGTTTCCATTTTCCTTGAAATGTTTTTTTTTAACTTTAAAAAAAAGTGTCATCGACATTAGAAAGCCTCGAATACATCCTTGGTAAACTAATTCTTAGGTCAACGAATTTTGTCAAAGATTCATTCATTCTCTAATTAGATGAATAATTCATTTATTTTTGTTCAAGATGTACGAATGCTAAAAAAAAAATAATAATAAAATCAAATAAAAGAAGAGAAAGAAAAAAAATTAGATATTCACGCAAAAGTATACATTTTCTAATTAAGATTGTAAAATAGTGGTCCAAATAAATTTGCTATAAAATTATTAATAAGAGTTTTGTACTCATATTATTCCAAACTTCAATATACGTATTGTAAAAACTGCATCACAGTTGTCTTCTGTTATGCTTCACTTATATAGATCAAATATTACGATTGTAGGTCATTATGAAAAGACTTGACATTCTTTTCAAATATGTGGACACATCGTTCAGACACAAAAAAATGAAGCTTATCGTTAAAGAAAAACGCAATGAAATCTTTTTCTTCCCGTTTATGTTAATTTCTTTTATTTTATCTCTTTTTTAAAGTTTTTTAATGCGATTTTATTATGTAGCCTACAAAAACATCTTTCAAATGTATTCAATAAAAATACTATCATTTAACATTTTTTTCAAATGAACAGCTTACGAATAATTATTCACGCCTTCATTTATTACTTATATCACATTTTTTTTCGGTTCCTTTATCTTTGACACATTGCAATTAACGCTGTAACAATTTGAGAATATTCTATTCCTTTCCACATAAAATCATCACTATTATTTTTATCTCTTTATCAATGACCTTCTATGGTTTCATATCATCAAAATATTAATAAATATTTTTTAATTGACGAACGTAATTTTTAAAGTTAAATCGGCAAGTTCGCAAATCGGTAAGCATATAACGTAATTACAAATTGTTACATTTAAGTTACGAAGCTGTAAAAATTTTTATCTACATGCCGTCTGCTTTATTGACACCCGTTATATTAGACTGCACGAAAGATCGCATTCAGTTGGCGTATGTACGTTGGTCGGGCGTCAACGAGACTCGTGAACGCAGCGCCTTCGAAAGAGCCATTGCCGTGGTAACGATGACACACGAACAGAACGCGTGGTGTCTCGCAAGTACGACGAACTTACGACACCGGCGTCGCATCTAACGCGTTATCATGCAAATTAACGAGAAATTCGCCCAAATCTCTGACACGTTTAAACGCGATATCGATAAAAAGATTATTTTTTCAAGACTGCTCTAAATTTTTAACTCAATCATTGATACAAAATGATCCACTTTTTTGCCATTCTCATTTTGCAATCAAGTTGGTTAATAAATGATTCACAAATCAACTTGTAAATGATTGACGATAGTAGTTTAATAATGATAATAATAATAAAAAGTGCTTTGTTGTAAATATAAACTGAAAAATAGATCAATTGCAACAGATTATCAAAGATGTTTAAAAATTTATATTATATTAAATGGTACAGTCAATAAACGAAATAAATCGATAATAAATCGAAATTTCACCCCACTCTTTTCATGTTACATCTTTAACTGAACCGACTTTTTTTCAAACATATCATCGGCATAAAATCAAATCGCAACGGCAATATTAAGCGCTACCATCAACTCGGTCGTATCAGTGGCGTAATTTGACACGCGCAACGCCGTTGCCCGTAATCGCGTGCGTTTCAATCATTCTACTATTACAGAACACCGTAAGAAGTCGCCGTAAAGCCTAACCTCAAAACAAAAAGGATCGTCTTCGATGGGACTAATATTAGCAAGAGGACCAAAAAGTCGGCAAAAAATGGTCAGCCGTGTGACTGGTTAACAGCCGATGGAACCAAAAGCGCGTCAGAAAAGCGGCCGAAAAAGCGCGGCAACTGGGCGTAAACGGCGAGAGCCGGCTTGCGTGTCCTCGTTCGGTTACTCTCACGCGCATTCCTTTGGATGACAGAAGACAAAGCCGCGCGGCGCCCATTCACCGTAACGGCCGTTGTACGGCCGCTGGCGGTCGGCGATGAAATTCGGGGATTTTTGAAATTGCCGCCCAACGTGCCGCAAGCGCGCACCAAACTTACCCCAGCTGCTGGGCGTGCGGCCCAAAATCGCGCCCGTTTCGGCGTTGTAGAAAAACTTCCGCCAGGGATGGCTCACGTGGGGCGGCTTTTCGTACGGGTGCATCCTGTCCGGTCGGCTTGCTTTTGGGCGGCCCCCCTGTTCGTTCGGCGAGTTGCTCCGGGGATTCCCCGCGACGCTCGCGCACCGCGAAAATTCGAACTCGCGGCCACGCTAACCCAGAATCGCGGCACTACTCGGGCACAGGCTTGCGTCGGGCTGGTCCCTTTTCTTTCTCCCTTTTTTGTTTTTCGTTTTTCTGTTTTGTTTCCTTCCTTATTCTTTTTTGTTTTCTTTTTCTTTTCAGTTTCTTCTACCCCAGCAAAAGTTGTTTCCAAGGCGCCGCCAGGTTAACTGAAGGAAAGAGGCGTTAGCTCGGGCCCCTGCGCCCTTCCATTTCACCTCCCACTACCGGTGCCACGACGGTGCTCCTGGCTCGCTCGTGTTGGTGTGCGTAGGTGTGCCCCGAGCGAGCGCTCGCTCGTGGTGAGAGTGACGCTGAAAAAGAGCAGTACCGTAGCTACCAAGCAGGTGCAACAGGTGCGCGCCGGCGACGCGCGCCAGCCTGGACTAACGGACGTTCGAGCCGGCCACGCTGGTCCCCACAAATTTCACGCGAGGCAATGTCACTTTGGGACTAGAAAACAAACCAACGCTTTTTTTCTACCTCAACAGTCCGGTTGTTCTCGTTGAACGTTCTTTAAACGTTGTTTAAACGTTTAGAACGTTGATTAGACGTTTGAAGAACGTCCTGATGCAATAAATCTACTTTGCTTAAAGAAAAGAGTTGTTGAAATGAAAATTGTGAATTCACTGAAAGTAAAAGTAAGATGAACATGAGTTAAAACTCCGCATACAAATAATATATATATATATATATCCAATTGTGGCAAATATAATTATATTGCAGTTTATGTAATCATAAAATAAGCATAGTTTAAGATATTTATTTGTTACTTGATTTCTTATTCATTAAATTTTTGTAATTATTCGTTATATTCAATGATTGCTTCTTGTAGCGATCTTCTTTAAAAAGTCATAAATTAAATTAAAGAAAACAAAACTCACGGTTAAACTTATTTTCTGCTGAATTCGCAATTTTTTTCTTTTCTTAAATTCCTTGAAAAGTTTTTCTGGTAGGCCTGTTGTTATCATTAATGGTTGAACCGGTTTTCATATTATCTGAGGTTAAAATTCAGGAAGACGAATTCTATCGTAAGATAGAATTGGGTCGTAAGTAAAGGTCGTGTTAAAATTTCAATTTTATCTACGTACATATTTACTTACTTGTTGTACATAATGTAAATTTGTCTTTGCGGTGCGATTTTGGTAGTGTGATTAACTTCGATTTGTATTACATGACAAAATAAGCTGCATATAAAATGTACTATTATAATTACAACTGTATTATTTCCATTAAATTAACACATGCATAATTATATAATTTAAAGAAAAAAAGTGAAGTTAATAATAAATTATGACTTACATTTTCTTCGAATGGTATTTTTATTTTCCTCTGCATCATTTCCTCAATTTTCATCTTCAGTCTACCTTATACTATTTTCCTTCAAATTCGAAGTTACATTGTCATTGAACATAATTTTATTGAATATAATTACAACATACTAGAAATATAAAGACATTCAAAAAATATCATCGGTATTTTGATGATATACTGAAAATATATTAAATATTTATGTTTATAATAGATCACTAGAGTTTAAAAATACATTTTTGATACATTGAATACCGAATAATATATTCTTAAATGAATGAAATCCATTGTATTGTTTAAGTTATTTATTTACCCGTTAATCTTAAATATTTTCTTATACTCATTTTATTAATCAAGCAGAAATACTTACTTTAATTAAAAGAGAACATCCGAATCTTCAAAGATTTAGTGTACCACCCCCTTCGAGTAGGCAAACTTGCATACACATGTGAATATCCTCCTACTACTGTGTAGGTGGCTTCATTATCACAAATCAATGATTCACAGTAATGATTCATATATGAGTACTACTGAAATACAAAACAAGAAGCATTTTACATTATTAAAAAACAAAAATCATGTTATCTCAATTGTGCTTGTGCCTCACAACTAGCTTATTTATTTATATAAGTAACATTCATTATTGTAACGATATATACAAAATCATATATTCAAATTAAATTAATTATTTAGCAGATTACTTACTCTTTCGTTTTATCTAAAGTACATTATTTGAAGAAAAAAATAAAATTAATTGTATTGTAGTTAAGATTTGAACTCACGTTTTCCACTTTGATTTGTACGCGCTGCTGAAATCATATCATTCACAATGCCGCGCGGTCGCTATCGATTTGACCATGGTTCACTGAGATTGTGTCGCATTCATGAAGGTGTCAGTGCGTAGACGAATCAAACGCGAATGCGCTAGCTCACGTAATGCCGTTGATTGTCCGCAATCCGTGGGTACATAAACGAGCTAACCGTTTGCATATGTTGCACGGTTTCGTCTCCGCCGATGATTTGTATTAATGTAAATACGGGGATATAAATGTTTCATTGCAATAGCCAAATTGACGCGACTCATTGGATCGTCTTTCATTGTGCCAACACGTGGACCGATTCTTATTATCCTGAATAACAGGAAAGAACTCAATGGCAGCGTATAATTCTTCTAATTTGCAGGAAGCACGTGTAGTTAGCGCATTATTTTGCGCTTTTTATTCAAATCTAATCATAATTCAAACTTCCGGCTAACACAATTTTTACATTAGATTCTTTCGTATTAAAAATGACTTTTTATGAAAAAAAAAAAAATAAATAAATAAAAAACATGTAGGGTAAATTTTTCTAATCTCAAACATACCGATTTATTGTTTACGGGCAATCTGAAAATAG
The DNA here is from genome assembly GCA_022817685.1 of Aradophagus sp. ZL-2020. Lineage (NCBI taxonomy): Eukaryota > Metazoa > Arthropoda > Insecta > Hymenoptera > Scelionidae > Aradophagus > Aradophagus sp. ZL-2020. The sequence continues at coordinate 6,561 of JABFOV010005409.1, forward strand.
TGCTGCAATTATTTAAACGTGACGTTTCAATGTTCTGACCATTGATTAGACGTCGGATAAAAGCTAATGAAAATGCAAATAAATTGTTTCGTGTGTAATTTTCATACTTTTTCAGCGAAACGTTTCCACCGGAGAAGTAATGAAAATAATGACACAGTTTAAGTTTCTATGATTGAATGAACAAAGGGTCGGAGATAACTGTGGTGAAAAGGAAGTACTTTTCCGTGCTTTATTTCAATCCAAACATTGTCAGCTTTATTGAGAAATTTCAGATGTCAGATAATTACTGTACAATTATACTTTGAAATGCTGTGGTTGTGTCACTGAAATATTATATGCATGTAAAATGAATAAAAATCAAATCTACTTATTTAATAATATAATAATTTCTATAATTTTTTTGTTTAGTTTGCACTAAGAATAATGTTCTAAAATATCAGATATGTCATTCAAATATCTATATTAAATCGTACGATAAAAGTAAAAACCAAATTTCGGTTAAATACTCAAAATCTAGATGTTCGTATTAACAATAGAAAGCAGCATTTCATTTCAGTAAATTCTCATTAGTATATCAAATAAAGGCAGTATACAATTCAATTTAAAGGCTTTGCGATTCACTTTATTCGGTGTACGCGCACAGATAAACTTCGTTGCACCGAATATCTTTGCGTGGTGGTGCCAAGTTTAAGCCAAGCCGCGCAGTTCAATTGAACGCGACCAACGAAAGTCTTTTGCGCAAAGATTCTGCACCGCCAGCACCATGCGAGTCATTTAAATAGCGCGAAGGCTACTTGTCTAATAATCTCAGTAGATCCATGCTCAACCGCCGACGATGAATTGGAGGCTAAGGTCAGGCCGATATATGACCTAAAGTTACGCCATTTTGCATGCGATTCTAACCGATTGTCCTATTCGTCACAACCTCCGTGAGTTGAACCGGACAGTTCGCATAACGTGAGTCATACGCGATACTGATCTGAATTGACCACATCCTGTCCGCCGTGTCAAATGACGTTAATGTCACTGTCGTCTTCGACGGGGAAGAGGGCAGCAAGACGGAAGGAAGATACGCTTAGACGAGCGTCTCGTTCTCGCGCCAGATATTTCTTTTCTTCATCCCCACGCGTCAGTCGTCATCTCATTTGTCGTGGCACTTTTTACTCGATTCCCGCTCTTCTTTTGCTCTACAATGATTAATTAAGAATAGTATACTACTTAACGAGGAAAAAATGAGTTTGAAGTTGGTAACCCGAAAGGGGTACCAATATAAAAGTTATCTTTCCCGAGTTGAGTACCATGCAGTTCCTAGCGAGAAAATTAAAATATGGTTGGTATCACGAGTTAAAAGCGAGTGGTGTAAACATATTTTAATTTTTGAGTTAAGAATTAATTTTTTTCCACTTGAGTGGAAAGCGATATTCTTAGAGAATCATTGAACAACATCGTTTCCTCAGACTTTTAACAATAAATAACGTTCGCAATTATTACGAGATAACGCGTCGCGCGCACCATTGCAGTTTATGTTTTTCCTCATCATTTCAATGCAACGTCAGTTTGGTAACATTCTGAAGTTGCCTGAGGTGCTACGAGTTTTTAAAAAATGGATATTTCTCACAACATTCTTTTATGCATTTAAAAGTACCATATAATTGATATATAATGAAAATTCATTCATTACTAAAACAGTAATTTAATTAATCATACATTTGTCTTTATCACATCAGTAAAATACTTACCTTGTAAATACATAATGAACGTAATCTAAAAAATCTTAAGACTTTCATATAAATGAAGAAGAATAAAGTTAAAGAAAAAAACGAAAATTATAAATTTCGTAAAATTGTCATTTGAAATTTTAACTCTTAACCGAGTACTTAAAAGGTGTGAAACATTTTGAGTACATCATAAATGATGCATAAATTAATGCAAATATAATATTTCCCTTATAACATGTAGTAATTTATCTTCGCAGCAGCATTTGTCCGAGCAAATTTAATGAGACCAAATAGCGATGAGAGTGATTATCAATGTATAGGCAGGTTAATTATTATTTAATAAAGTTTGTTACCTTGTAAACAAACTTCAGCTGTTTTTCAAGTATTGAACGAACGTATTGATGCCTGAAATAAATAATTAAGTAACTGTAATGATTAATTTTAGTATTGTATAATAAAAGCAATGAATATTTCATTGGTTTCATAGAAGATTTCAATTTCAAATACCAATCAATTTTCAATACCATTTGTTATACCCGAAACTCGATTAAATGTTTAATGCTTTACAATGTTTAATGCAGTTTCATTTTCTTTCGATTTATGCAAACAAAATTGTAATTAAAATTATAAGATTGAAGACTGAAAAAATTAAGTGAAGCAAAATAAATAGAACAATTGATCCTAACTAATACCACGCATTCATCTCCTCTGTATAACTGGTTATCTATCATACGGTAGTAAATGTGATCCTATTAATCCTTATATTATTTTAAGTAAATATTAAAATATATATACATAAAAGGAACATTAACAAATAAGTATTCAAACTATCAAATTATCTCGATTTAAATAATCAAATGATTTCTGCAGATAATCATGTAATTTTTAATAAGTTTAATTGATAATGTTAACTGTATTTTGTAATATATCAACCCTTCAGTACCATTCATTTTTTTCAGTACATAATATTTAAAATGCAAATTTAATTTATTATACTAATAATATCACGAAATTCGACACAAATAAAAGGCAATATATACTGGCGTGCAAGTAAAACTACACACTGAATAGAAATACAGAAATAAAAAATATCGATTCAACATTTTTTTATTTGTATGTTATTATTGTGCCAATAATCGTAATATTCTTTCATAATTCTTGAAGCTTATTTTAAAAACGTAACGATTTATCTTGTAAAACCCGTTCGGATTATACCAAAATATCGTAATACTCTTTTGTAACATCATGAAATTTGGAATTTGAATTTAATACAAAAACATTATTATATTTAAGGTATTATTTATTTTTGTAAATATTATTTTCAAAGTCTGCACAGAGGAAACTGAATACGCTTAACGACAACAAAATTAACGATTGAAACAGAATAATTGTCGTTGCAATGAAACGCTTAATCAGCACAAGAAATTCTACTGCAATGAGAGTCTTTCCCGTTGTAACAAAGTCTACATAATCTTGCATGCTCGCATAACATAATTATATTCCTCTTTAACAAACGAATGTACAACTTGTATTCTTTCGCAGTCACGTCAAAGCATAATCATATAAGCACGTTCAATGTTAATTTCAACCCTTTTTAAGAGATATTCAATGAATATTAGTATTAGTATAAAAATCTTTCAACTATGAACAGTAAACTGGTGCAAATCCACTAACTAAAGACTCGAAAATTAGAATCGAGAGGTCGTCGAGAATAGATTTTAACTTAAATTTCCTACGTCCGCTATCATGGAGACGATTACATCACCAACCGTATCGATTAGTTAACATTTACTTCTGCCTATAAATTCTACGTTTACATACGCGAGAACAACGCAGCGTAGAAGACCAAATCAAACATTTTGAAATTAATTCAACGTGAATGTTCGAATAAAGAAAAACGAAATAATAACAAAAATAGTAATAATAATGATAATAATTGAGAAAATGAATGAAATTCATCGACTAAGTCAAGTTTAAAAGTACATAAGAAGGAAGTTGGAAAAATGTTGGAGGGGGCGGGGGTGATTCCACTATTCCATACTATTTGATTTCGCGATTACTTCTCGCGCTTGTTTCTATACTCCTTGTTCGTACATCGATAAACAAGTTCGCAAAACAAAAGGCACCAGCACTAACAAGCAAACGCGGTGTTTGCGGGAAAATTGTACGACTTCTTACCTGACAGCCGTTACGCGCTTTTAAAATCAACAAGCGCGTAAATTGAATCCTATTTATAAGATGCGATGCATTTTATTGTTTATTCATTATCCTCGTTTTCATAAGACTTTAGTTTGTGTGAGTATTTCTTTTCGTTTTTTTTTTATGTTGAAGAGAATAAGTGTCGAAATGTCGCTTTTTTATCATCGAATCGTGGCGATACGTCCTCGGACGTGTACAACAATTGCATGATATAATTAATAAATAACAATGATAATAATAATAATAACTGTAATAAAAATAATCGCATCAAGCTCCTTTAAGTGACTAATTAAGGAATCGTCCTTTCCCTCAGTACCCCATGACCAAATTAGCGCGCTTATTTTTGCCATGTATTTAAAGTGATCATGTATGTACATATATACACATATATGCCAAACTTGTGCATCATAAGTCCCGTACTCACATACATGTACATATGTATATATTGTTCGTTTACTTTACTTATCGAATCGTTGTCGTTCTTCGCGTTTCCGGGATAATTTCTTTGACTGCAGTCTCACGTTCGAGTACTTAGCTGTAGTGTTTGTTACAAGATACTAGTGATATTGGGAAAGCACTGTAAACATCTCTTCTGATCAGAGTAGCATTTTTATTGTTCAATTTACTTCATGTTTGTTTGTTCTTATTCCCAAAGAAAAGCCAAAGGCTTATTATTACATTATTATCTAACGAATAACGATATATCGTGCAAGAAATGTTTTATTTATTTATATTTGTTTTTGCATCTTCCTCTGTCTTCTTCGTTATCTCCGTCTCTCTTTTATTTATTTATTCATTTATTTTTTTACTTATGTACTTTTTCTTCTTTAAATTCTCGAACACCAACGTGTAATGCACAATCAATTGCATTCCGCATGCGAGTACACAGTCACACACGTATAGTATTTAGCGAGCATCCCGATGAGATACCATGACAAAGCAAATAAAAACGAAAAAACACTCAAGCAAAATGTATATCGTTAACGACTCTTAAGGACCCAACTATCTTGAATATCCACCTCCCCCTCCTCCGGCTGCCCCACTCTCGCTATCCGTCCCCACCTTTTCCTTCTTAGCATTATTATTTATATTAATATATACTCTCTGGAGATATTCACACAATTGTCTACAAATGTTCAACTTGAGGTTATTACGAATAGTCGAATCGAAGAATTCGTGTGCACGTAAACGTCATACGGAAGTGGCAATCGACCGTACGCGAAGGAGTCGGGCTGCCAAAGCGAAAAAACGTCGGAATGAACGGAGCTCGTTATGGCGTTTGTCTTGTCTCTTCATCGCGCGCTTTTTGCAACGGCACGTTTGCTCGCGTTCTCACCGCCCTCGTATTCGGGACCATTCGCTCGTGTTCACGCACTCACAGCACAGTCGCACACGTCGCACACTTGAAACATCGTATGCTCGTTTTATTAGAAACAACTTAACTTACGATTAATGATTATAGGTATGAATCGTTTACTGCAGGATGCGCTAATAATACTAATCCAAGTACGTTATGCCGTAGTGCTCGTCGAGTTCTCGTCCGTCTCAAGTCAGGGGAGGCCGAGGAGGGGGTGGGAGTCAGAGTGCTTGGGGGGTGCGTTCGTCCTGGACCAAGTTGAGTCTGAG
>JABFOV010005410.1:0-12099 GCA_022817685.1 Aradophagus sp. ZL-2020
ATCCAATCCCGGGGCGCAGTCTAGACTCTAGAATGTCGAATATGATAAGGCCGTTGTTGCCCCATTAGTTCTCTATCCGCGGATCGTTATCGGCTTATCTGCGCGTAATTAAATAGAGTTTTGATAAACGAGTCGACGGGAGAGGAAAAAGCGAGTAAAACAAATTTGTTGACGTAGCTCGACGGCCATGATAATTAGATTAATTATAATAATTATAAACAAGGGGAGGGCCTTGTACAAGCGAATACGCGAAATCTCGACGAGATCATGATGAATTTGATAAAAGCGTTACAATGTTTGATTAAAATATTACTTAAAAAAAAAAAAAAATTACTTGTTTTGATCGTGGGTTTTCAAACTATTTTTAGATTCAGATTTCGATATTAATGAGCCGATATCAAATGTAACTTCTTAGTTGATAAATGTCATCTTCATTTAAAGGATTTCATTATTAATTGGTGTACATTTTTAATTTGTGGCATAAGGAAATATAATATGTCAAAAGGTATCTGTGACGTCATTATTATACCTTTTTTTTTAATTATTGGAATTGATATATAAAAAATATATCTATATAAGAAATTTGAGAGAAAATAAATTGCACCTTGGTACACGATTATTAAAATCAAATTCAACTTTCTAGATCGTCACCCAGTTAAATCAGATCCTCGAAAATTACGGACACTTGGTGATGAACCAAATGCAACTGCCGATCGACTGGATGGCTGACCCGAGAAGAAGAAACAATACCTGGGGACCCTGGCTCAATCCCGGACATATGTTGTACGCCTACGCGAGCGCGGCTCCGACTTTCTGTACCTTTGGAGTTATTATTCACGTCGGATTGGCTCTCATTATCGCTATGTTTGAAACTGTTAAATAACTCGCAACTTAAAATCCAATCCCAATCTAATCATAACTGCCGATTTCAAATTCAAGTGCAGCCGTTGTAATGATGCTCTTGAACAATATCCTTAGAAAAAATTGTTATTGACAGTATCAATCGAGAGATAAATCATTCCACGTTGGGAGGAATTCACTTTAAAAATGAAATTGCAAGTCTATACAACAACTTTGACTTTTCACACATAAAAAAAAGAAAAAAAAAAATCAAAAACTGTAATGGAAGTAGTTAAAACGGTTTGCAAACGTTCAATGAACGGCACGGAAGTTTAAAAACATCTCAAACGGCATTAATAAAAATACGTGGACCAAGTATGTATGATGTATACCATGTATTCAAAAATTAGATTTTCAAAAAACTTCATACATGATATTCGTACAATTCATACAGGTCTAAAAAGCATGCATAACTGGTATATGTATTTTATGTGTATAGACCCACTAATTTTTTTTTCTTGTTTATTGGCGAACGTTTACAGACATTCAATCGATTAGAAATAAGCAACGAATGCAATCTTTCCCCGAATCGCTGTTGTGTCTGCGTTTCATGAGTACCTTATCGAAAACCAAATGTTGATATTGCACGAAAAAAGTGTTTCATTGAAAAATTCAATGATTTTGGTATTATCGTACAGTATTAGCAAGTGAGGATGAAAATTGACTACGTAAGATTTCAAATTACATTTTCATTGAATGCATTAGAAGTCAAAATTTCTATTATAATGTCCTCACTTTATTATACAGTATCCAAAAATTTGATAATACTTTTTTCGATATATATTTCATAATTTTAATATGGTCGTCGTGATAATAATTTTCTTTTTTTTTTACATTATATGCAACAATGTTTCTTTATTTTATACAGAAAAACGTAGAGTAAAAATTACTAACTTTTCAGAAAAGTGTAAGTATATTTTTCAAAATTATTAGAGAATTATGTAAGAGTATTTAAAGTAAGAAGTTTAGCACATTATTGATCAATACTAGACTAAATTCTAGCACGCATCCAGTATTACATTAGACGTTAGTCAAAATTGAAATTATAACTTAGTAACTTTTCCTTTTTGAAAAAATATAGTCACACTTTCCTAGTAATTTTTGCTGAAGCTGTATGCAATGAAAATAAGTATTTTGCAAGTAATTTTTTATTTATAAGACGTTACTTGTATATATTTCTTTTTTTTAGAAAATAAAGACAAAGGAAAAAGTTACAATGAATAAGATTTTCTTTCTAAACAGCTGTGTTTCAATTACAATTTGCAACAGTTAATCTTCAACCGGATACTTTTCAGTACACAAAAAACGTATTCGTCCAAAATTACCAACTTTGTCAAAATAATGAAGATACACCTTTCCCCAAAAAAGAAAAAAAATTGCCATCAAAATTTGTAATAGGATACCACCGTATTCCATATTTCATAAAAAAAATACATTCGCACTTTAAAAAATTCATAACTTTGATCGCATCATCGTTCCCTCGAATCGAATGCCAATAAATACGAAAAGGTTGTTTAGCCGCGCGATTTGCAGTACACTCTCCCGCAGTACACAAATAGAAGACTTTTACATTTTCATCGACCCGTTTAGCATTATCTACGCGCAGATAATAGTATTCCGACGAGTCGTTTGCGAATGGAATTTGCGCGAGCGGGGCGAAAAAAGCGCGCGCGAGAGCGACGCCGGGGGAAAAAAGCGACGAAAAGAGGAGAAAAAGGAGCGACGGCATTGTATACTTATCGAGTTTATTAATAGAGCGCGTGATTGCAAAACGGGAGATTGTTCCGCGGCGACAATGAATTGAGCGGGATTTGAGGTAATGAGCCGATCGCCTGAACCACGCTTATCGATGCGTGCACGAGTCTTTCATTCGGAGCGGCCCGCTGACAGTGAACACGTCGACTTGACCGAAGTAATGTCCGCAAAAATGTCAACAAGTTTTGCCGGCTGAGCCGATCACGACGCGACGCGAGATCGCCCGTCCAGCCATGTCGTACTGTCGACGAACACGAGAAAGGGAGGAAAGAAAGTGAAAGCGGACGACGGCTCGATTTCGTTTTGATAAAGGTAACGCTAAGGACGAGACTTTTCGGGTCAAGTGGATTTTCATTGTCCTAGAGACTCGTTTCTTCTCAGAGTTTCAGACATCAAAACGAGACACTTGTTTTTGTAGCGTTCTCAGTACGAAAACGAGTGTTTTAGTTTGAGACATTTTGCTGTTAAATTCAGATAAGTTGGGACACTTTAATGAATAAAATGTTAAAAGTGTCTATTAAATTCAAGGAAACGCAAGTCATCACATTTTGAGACCACGACTTTCGGAATTCGTGACATTATGAGACATTTTTATTTTCTTAGAGTTCACTTGTTTTTGTAATAGGTAAACCATTGTTCTCGCTTTGGTTTACTTATGTTTATGTTAAGTATCCTGCTTTACATGTATGCTATACAAATATGAAATAATTACCGCCCTAGGGATTATGTACTGTCCGCTTGTCTGTAATTGAATACTTAACGTCTCGTGAGTTATTTCTCGCTCGCATTAATAAATTAATTAATTAATTTCTTTATCATTAAAGCTTTATAGATACTAATCATTTGAAAAGTGTAGGGTTTAAATTATCATGTTTCGATTATCATTGATCTCTTTTTATATTATTATAAATTAACAAAGTATTTTATTTGTCATCCGTCGCTGCGAAAGATTCGTCTCAGCTCACGTTCGAGAATACAACTTCCTTAAAAATCAATTTTTCTATCAATTAATTATATTTTCTTACACTTTAATACTGATTTCTTACAATTTATAACTTATATAATTTATATATTATTGTATAATTATAACAACAATTTTCTTGTCAGAAATAGTTTATTGTAAATAGGTATTATAAGAAGAAATTTCGCACAATTTTATTACTTTGCTTAATAAAGAGTTTTATAATATGAATTATCAGTGCACATATAGAAATGTTGTGAATGTCAAAACACGTAAGCATTTCGTAGATGCTTAATACATGCAAAATATATGCAAGATAAAATAGTTGCTATTTGATTACAGAAATTACAATTCAAATGATAGATATTATTCAATATTACCTGTAATGATAGTAAAGGGAAAAGTGCACAAAAAAAATTGCATGTTATTTTTTATTAAGAGAAAGAGATTAGAATTTCTTGAAAGAAAATTGACTTAAAAAAAATTGTATTCTCTAAAAAAAAAGATAGCAACAAGTTCTTTTTTTCTAATAATCACTATTGTAAAAATGATAACAGTAACAATAATTGTCTTGATAATTGAGTCGTAAGTCTGAAAGTATGAAAATAAAAAAAAATCAAGATCGTCTAAAGGTTAAAATTAAAACTATTTGAAAAATACGAATGTAAATGTTTTCACATTTGTTTAAAATAAGTTCACTTAAAATTATATTTTTCAGTTTAACTTGAATAAATCAATAAATAAATAAACCCATAAACAATGGCTTCGATAAAATGGCCTGTAGTATTTGTGATAATGCCTTTTGTGGGATTAAACTTTGGGAAGGATCAATCATCGTTCAAATCACCGAACATCGTTGTGATTCAAGCTGACGATCTGGTAAGTTGGAGTGTTAATAAGCGATGTTAATCAATAATCAATAATGCTCAAGAATACAAATACAAGGTTTTTATTCATAAGTGTTGAGGTCAGATATTGAAAAAAGATTACGAAGCGTTTCATAATCTTTTTTTTTTATATATCCATAATATTTGAATTCTTGAGGATGATGTAACAACTTTACCCGAGAAGAGAATAAATTTAACGAGTCAAAAGATAAAGTAGACTAGAAAAACATAATACGTTGTTACAAAATTAAAAATTGTTAATAATAATAAAAAAGTCGTTGAAAAAATTTTTTAGAGAAACGATCTTTTTAGTATTTGCATTAAAATTACTAGTTTTGTTACTCAAATATACTAATTCAGTATGTATACTTGAACGAATAATTTTTTTTCTAATTTATGAGTGAAAAGAAAAGGGAATAATTAGTAAATAGTCAGCAGCGTTTAACTGTTGCAAAAGAAAAAAGCAATTTAATTATTTTTCATAACTTAATGGTAGCATTAGTAAGAGACGTATTGCCGAGAACCATAAATAAATTTCAGGGATGGAACGATGTGAGTTTCCATGGTGCAAACCAAATTCCGACGCCAAACATCGATGCCTTAGCTTACAATGGCTTGATATTGAACCGACATTACGTTCTTCCTACTTGCACGCCGTCGCGAACTGCATTTATGACTGGACGGTATCCCATAAAAACTGGTATTACTAATTAAATGACAATTATTTGTAAATCTTGTTTATTGCAATTAATCATTTCAAGTTTGTATTGTTTGAATTTGGAGTTGATTCAGTCGAAAAATGACCACTTTTTTTGTAATATACAAATTTCTTATTGATGTTAAAATGTCAAAGTTCAAATGATAAAATGAAAATAATACAATGATAAAGTGAAAATTCAAAATTTGGAATGATAAAATGAAAATTTAAAATTTGAAGTAATGAAATAACTTTTCGAAACAACAGTTTTTTATAATAAATTGCAGGAATGCAAGGATATCCTTTAAGAGCAGGCGAAGGTCGCGGTATTCCTCTACACATGAAACTTTTGCCACAATACTTAAAAGACTTGGGTTACGTTACTAAACTTGTTGGAAAATGGCACCTAGGCTATCATACTAAGTACCATACGCCTACTTATCGTGGTTTTGACTCATTCTTTGGATATTACAATGGTTATATACAGTATTACAACCACACTATTACGCAAGATGTAAGTACATTAAGCAGAAAATGTCCTTTTTATTAAAAAAAAATTTTTTTCTATATCATCATTGTTGATCTTAAATGAGCATATTATGAAACCATTTTTGACAATCATCGATGGAAATACACAATAATGAAAATTCATGAAACATTTATGAAATTCAAATTTCTTTCGCTGGTCATTTGTCTTTTTAATGACTGAATACTTAGATAAAATGTTAATAATTTTATGGATCTAAAGAAGTTATCAAACATAAGCTAATACAGAATAAAAAAAAAGTGAAACTGAAAAAAATATTTGCAATAATATTTTAATGTTTCAAACTTTATATTTCTTTTTATATTAGATGGATCCAATTTTTGTTAAACATGCACGTACTTATAAAAAAATGGCTTTACCGTCGAAACATCTAAATAATTACTTCCAAGTCTGGCAAATTTTGTTTTTTCCTCAACAAATGTTAATTTATCGTTACAATTAAATTTAATCGTTACAATCAAAGATGCTCACGGGATATGACATTCACCGAGATGACGGTTCGAATCTAAATGCAGCTACGACGAACGGATATTTCACCGATGTAATAACCGAAGAGGCCGAGCAAATAATCGAAAGCCACGATTCCTCCCGGCCCCTGTTCCTCCAAGTTAATCACCTGGCCCCGCACAGCTCGGACGGAGTCGAAACCATGGAGGTTCGCGATGAAAACGAGACGGACCGTCGCTTCGGCTACATTAAGAATCGTAACAGACGGAGATACGCTTGTCGGTATTAATTACGTAGCCATTATAACGATACTTTGTACGCCACTTATAATGTCATTTCGTTCCATTCCGATTTTCGTTCCCAGGACGTGTATTTACGATTTTTGACGTTTCATTATGCATTTTATGCCGTAAAATGAGTTGGTACTTGATATTCGCTATCCGAAATATAAAATTATTTTTGTCAACTATTTTTGTGAAGTAATTTTTGTTACTTCTTGTAGGAAAAGTAATTAAAATTAACTTATTATTTTACAAATTTTAAACATTAATATCTGCAGTGAAAATTAATTCAATCTAGAAACTAATTGAGTGGACTTTTTTATTACTTTTCTACTGAAGGCAAAAAAGTACACGTTTCTTCGTTCTAGGGTGGAAAAGTACTACTTTCTGCCCAATGATAGATCCGAAAAGTGGCACTTTCACAATAAGAACAAGGGCTTGTTAAAACACTTGTTGAAATTAATGTTTTATATTAAAATAAAATTGACAACACTTTACTCTTGCTTAGTGTTTCAATATCAAACACTTGTTTTTACAGTGTTCTTTGAATATATCGTAGAAAAGTATTGAAATTTGTTAACAAAAAAATTCATTATATTATAATTTCATATTATTTTAGCGATGGTTTCTTCGCTCGATGAATCGGTTGGAAGGATAATGACAGCGCTAAAGAATGCCAGGATGCTGCGCAATTCAATTATACTTTTCATGAGCGATAACGGCGCACAAACTGAAGGACTTCTCGAAAATTTCGGTTCGAATTATCCTTTACGTGGAGTGCGTGATTTATTTCAATATCATTTTTAACCCTAATAGCATAAAATATTTTTATAAAATTCTAAAATACTTTTTCTACTTTCGCATTTTAATTTTCCAACTTTTTGTAAATTAATAAATGAAAACGAATTAATAATTCAACAATCCACACAATAGTTGAAAAATGAAAAAAATTGTGCAACAATTTTAGAATTTGATAATGGTAATCAAAACGGAAGATTTTGTGTCACAAAATAAGAACATGATCATACTTATTTTTGCAACAATTTTCAGTTTGTTAATTTTCATTGATTAACAAACTTCGACAATCACAAGCAGATAATATATTTTATGTATTGAAAATGATGAAGAATATTTTAAGAATTTTGAAAATATTATTCTCTCATTAGGGTACATTGACAAATTTAAATGTCTCGTTTGTTAGCTTGATCCTTTTTTCAGTTAAAGTTCACCATGTTCGAAGGCGGGAACCGAGGAGTCGCTTGTTTGTACTCACCATTAATAAAACACCCTTCAAGAGTCGTTAATCAGCTCGTACACGTAACAGATTGGATGCCCACGCTGTATTCAGCAGCTGGCGGAAATCTCGACGATCTCGAAGACATTGATGGCGAAAATCAATGGCCAGTTTTGCAGGGTGTTCAGGACAAAGCCAGGGACTTCATTTTGCTGAACATCAACGAGGTCGAAAATTTGGAAGCTGCTTTAATCGATCGGTTCAAACTTTTGAAAGGTTCTTTTTACGAATTGATATCGCAGTACTGTCAGATTCCATCTGTCCCACACTAAAAATAAGAAATTATACAAATTAAATTAAATCAATTTTTTTCAGGGGCAAAGAAATTATATGGGGATTATTATGGCGATAGTGGTCAAGGTCCAGTGAATCCAGAGTACAACGTAACTCAAGTTCTGAGTTCGGAGACTCACAGCGCGATTGGGAAAACCACCGATTTGCACGTTTCAGCCGCAATGGTTCAAGTCCTTAGAACGAAAAGCGAGGTGAAATGCAAAAAAGTTAAAAATTACCCCGAATGTAGTAAAAGATGCCTTTTTGATATAGTGGCAGATCCTTGTGAGACTAAAGATCTGTCTGACAAATATCCAGAGGTTTGTAGAAAAATTAAACATTTTCTATGATTCTTTTATTATAATATTTTGAAATAAGTCTAATAGCAATGAAAACAGTCTTTTCAAAAACTACTTCCAACATGAAAAATGTCTGAAAATGAGGCACTTCTGTTTGCAGTGTATAGATTGAAACTGGTTGAAAAAAATGTAAAAATACATGTACTATTTTTTCTTCACGTCGATTAACAAATACTTTTTTTTCTAAATTTCAGATTGTCAAGATATTAGATGATAAAATTGACGAATATCGGACGGAATTAATGAAACAGTCCAACAGACCTTTAGATCCAGCAGCGGATCCGCATCACTTCCAAGGATATTGGATGCCTTGGATTCACTGTCAGAATTTGTCACTCACTTGTTCAACTCGGCATGGTTTCCTCGAATCATGCAATGATTACTGTCAAATTTAATTTTGTAAACTGACAGGTCACATGATTGCCAATCAGTTTTTTCATCAATAAAAAGTCATGATAAAATGCGTTAGTGTATTTATTGAATTAGTTAAAGAAATTTTTAACAAGACTTACAAAACTTCAGTTTGATTATTAACAAAACCTAGTCCTATCTCTTATTAGATTATTTTAATCTAAAATATGAAAAATGTTTGTAATTTGAAGAAAATTAAAATTTTGTTTTCAATATAATGCAATAAATAGTTGATAATTTAACAAAGTTCGAAAAAATCGCACACTTTGTGAAGTTAAACTTGTAGTTTAAACTTAATTGATGAACGATTTTAAGAACTTCTAATCTTAAAAAAAAAAATAATAATTGAAGATAAAAAAATTAATTGACTCAACTCAAATATACTTAAATAAAATAAAAGTCAAATTGATCATATTAACTCACTCAGTAATAAAATTAACTCAAGTTTAAGTGCATTTCAAAATTTAATTGAAGCATAAATATATACTTGACTATCAGTCTGTATTTCTTATACAACGTGTCATCAATAATGAAATCAATTAATAATTAAATTAAACCATTCTGAATAACATTTACGCGACACAAAATATGCATGTACGAACGACGTCACTCGACGTCCATTAGAATGATGAAAATGTATCGCTTAATATTAACGAACTGAAATTACCGACTCGACATTGACTTCTCAATCAACGTTTTCAAATTTTTTCCTTGTCGCTTCATACGTATCCGTTTACAGCCGCCGGTAAAGTTAATTTATTGACGTAACGATCGCTCGCATGGTCTGCATCTTAATGCCATAATTAATTGCGTACCCTTATAGGCCGGAACGACGTTAGTTTTCAACTGCGAATGCTTTAACGTTACATTAAAACCGGCGTTATGCACAGCCGAGTCGTATACTCGCTCGCGACTGGACGGCACCCTATCAAAACCGGCAATTACGGATGAGAAATTTTGCGCGAACGGCCACGCACAATTATTACGGCGCCTTCGATATTTCAACTTTCGTTATAATCGCGCGCATCGAAACTTGTTTAGGTACTCGACTAACTCGCGCACAATTGAATAACTTACATTAATGGGGCGTTAGTCGGCGAAAATGTGCTTCGCGTTGACGTTATTTACACTTCTTAAATGAAATTAACGTTTTTATCGTTGAGTCCCCGATAGCGGAAAATAAATATAAAGTATTCGGGATGTTTCCAAAGTACTTAATGTCTGGCGATGCGAATATTTTCAAGCTCGTTGACGTTATTTATGTTTAGAAATTATTTTCGATCGCCTCGAACGGATTTCAAAATAATTGAAGAAATTCTTACTGAAATATTGATTAAATTTGTTTGAAAACGTTAAATTATTTTGTAGTACTTCAAAAATAATGCCAAAGTATGTTAAATGTCGGATATTAAGTGATTTCAAAATATGTTTTGCGAATTTATTGAATTGAATTTCAGAGAAACTTAATTAACAAAATGGAATTTAATTAATTTAACTCACTTTCAATTTGAAATTTGAAACACGTATGTTGGTACACTAACCAAGCAGTTTTTGAAAAGGACGATATTCGGAGTTGAGGAAATTCTGAATACAATATTAACGATGCCCTAAATACTAAGACTAATAGCGTGATTGGCAAAGTAGTTGGGTCACCGAAATGTGACGTAGACTTTGTGAGCTGAAAGCGAAGTTTCATACCACGAGGTCAAAGATTTTTTTTAAATTGTTATAAGTAACGCGTGTTTCTATTTTATACTTTTAATTATTACAATTTACATGAATACATGTAAATTGTAATAAGCAATTTAAACGTACATTACAAGTGCATTTAAAAACGTGTCTTATAATTAACGATTTAATATTTTAACCATTATCGACCGTTATTAGATAAAGTGAAGTGAAGTTGTTTAACTTTGAATCGATTAATTTAATTAATATAATAATTATATAAATATATAAATATAATAACTAAATCGAAAAACTGTTAATTACTATTTAAAATTATTAAATTAAATATGGTTATTATATATAAAAAACAAGTTTCTTCCGCGAAGACACTGTTCATAAAAAAGATGTCATGTCTTCATAAAAAGACATTTTACAAAAAAATCTAATTTAAAATCATCAATTAATCTAACAATATATAAATTAATAATTAGTTGCTGTAACTCCACCAACATGGCAAACGACTTTCTCCCACCCAACTGATTCCACCAGCGAAGTTAATTCGTAAAACACTTAGCCGACGTCTTCGGCGACGAAAAAATGTGCCTGGGTTTTGCCGCGCCAAACGACGGCCTAATCGTATACCGATTATGCAGATGAAATTTCCGAACAATTTCGGAATTTTCCGCGACACTTGAGCCGACGTCGCTCTAATTCGCGCGGCGGAAAATCAACGTGGGACTGGCGTTGCGCAATCGAAAAACCAGCAGCAAACGCCCGGGCCGAACAAAGCCTACGTCGGACCATTAGTAACGCTTTCCTACGGCGACAAGACATTCGCAACGCTTCTATGATAATCGTTTGTGCAAACCACCGAGCGTGATCGATGATCGCAAGGGCCGGCGAAAAAAAGTCGGAGCAAAGAATGTCACGCGGTGTCGTCGTCGTGTCTATTGAAAATGGACTGCTTTCATTAGCCAAGTGTGCCGGATAAATTGTCGCGAATAAATCAGCGCGGTTGATCGTGCTCCAATTTCGTTTTTTTTATGGCCGCATGAAAAATGGACCTTTTTGCGGGGTCGCGTTGATGCGGTGGTTTGTCGATAAACTGATAAAATTTCTAGTTTGATTTATGCGTATTTGGGGGGGATAAACATTAACACCTTTTTTAAATAATTTATTATTAATTTAATTTAATAAGTTTTTTGTATTTGAGACACCGAAAGCATCTCCACTTAGGCGAACAAAACACACGTGGTGTCTCAAATATGAAACACGTCTCAAAATCAGACACTCGGGTTTGCATATTCATAGTGTAGACGTACCACATATGTGGCATACTTGTTTAATTTTGCTTTAGTTTTGCAAGTTTCCAAAAAAAAAAAAAAAAAAAAAAAAAAAATTCTGACCTTCGACAACAGTATGAATAGTATAACACTCATACATAGATAAAAAAAAAAACATCAAATTATGCTGAAATACGGCCTATCCACCATACTAAACTAATGTTGCCCATCCCTCGCATATATTAATTCCGTCTGTATCGCTCCCTCAGCTATCAAGTAATGTACGTTCAGCATGACTTTGTTCATCAACAGCGCTGCTCATCATTCCGTTTGTAG
>JABFOV010005411.1:0-12100 GCA_022817685.1 Aradophagus sp. ZL-2020
TGAATCAGCTTAGATCCATTTGAGTCAGAAACGTGATGAATCATACATCGTGATGATTCAACTTTAACTCTAAACTTTTATATCAAAGTCAAAAAAGATGGACGAATCACGTATCGCGATGATTCAAATTTAAATAAAAAATTTTGAGTCGACTTAGATGAGTCAGAAGTATGATGAATCATACATCATTACGGTTCAACTTTAATTCAAAACATGAAATCAATTTGAATCAATTTCAATCAGAAGAACGTGATGATTCAACTTTAATTTAAAAATGTTGAATCAGCTTAGATCCATTTGAGTCAGAAACGTGATGAATCATACATCGTGATGATTCAACTTTAACTCTAAACTTTTATATCAAAGTCAAAAAAGATGGACGAATCACGTATCGCGATGATTCAACTTTAACTCAAAAACTATCAAAGAGACTTGAATCAATTTGAATCAGTAGCAGGGCGAGTCATAAAACGTGACGGTTCAATTTCGATTCTCCAACTTAAAACCTTGAAATCAACTCAGATCAATTTGAGTCAAAAGTAGGGCGAATCACATGTAGCATTATTTTACTGTGGTGTAACATTTTGTTGGTCCAATATGTTCCCACGATGATCTAAGGTGGTACCTCGTTGATTCAACAGAAAAGCTAAATTAAGTTTCAAAATCTCACTCAGTGATAGATTTTATTTTTAATATAAAATTACATTATAAAACAAGAAAAATTGTACAATGAAAATTCAATGTATACAATATAACTATTTATATTATAACTGTTGTATTGATGTCAAATTAGTATAAGTGGTAAATATCCATTTTTATAATACTTATTAAGTTTAACACTTAGAAAGTTTTTTATTATTATATTTATATACCATAATTTAAAGAATTTTTGTTATACAATTTTTCTCGACGTAAATTTTCTCCTATGTCGATACGATTCATCTACCGTTTTATATTTTACTCATTCTCCTCAAAATTTCGCACAAACAGCTCTACTCGAAAAGTCACATTTCGTCTATCATAATTCGCCGGTTTCCTCCTCCAAAATACCGTCCGTTTCAATTAACCCCAAAGAAACGGCCGAGTTTCCAGCGATCTAATTATAATAATTAGCCGCGCTTCATTTCGATAATCAACGCGAGCCGAACAATATCTGGATGTTAATTTATCAACGCGATAAAACGAGGCCGCATTGTGTTTGCGCAACACAAATGCACGAAATAAAACAAGAGCGAATACAATCATCGGGTCGGGTGAAGGGGCCACGAAAATAGGGATAGGGGGGGGGGTCATGCGCGCCAGAACAGAGATGCGAGGGAAGGGAAGACGAAGGAACGGGGAAAGGAAAGACGAATAGGGCAGGCGGCATAAAAGGCTAGCAACCCCTATTCCACGCAAGCTTCAATTGTTTCGGACAGGCGGCATTCATTTGTTTTTCTTCGCGTGCGCTTTTGCGCGCTCCCCCCGTCCCCCCCTCCATCGGCTGTCTTTACTTCCGCGCGTTTCCCTCCTCGTCCAATTTCTCGCGCACTCCCTTCGATCCGTGACTTTTATTCCGTGCCACGCATGTCAAACGTAGAGAGGTGTATTAAAATCGGCCATTGTTGTCGCCCGGGCCTTCAATGAGACCGCAAGAATTAAGCTTTCAGAGGCTTTCGAAATAATGGATCCTCGAAGGTCACCCCCTCGTGGTGTATCATGGCCCAGTGTCCCGGCTGTACGGCACTGGATCATGGAAACCTCGGGGTTTTGGCGTGGAAAAGTGTTTGGGATCAATGGTTAGCTAATTTTGTGCAGTGGTTGGATTAAGAAACAATTGATGGGACGGTATGGTTTGTTGTTTGTTAGGTGGGAGAAATTCGGAGTTCGGTTTCGCTTTTTGTAGATGACATTGGTGGGGGTGAAGCCTAAAATTTTAATTAGTAGGGAGTAGAGGAACCTGTTTTTGATTATATTGGTTATACAGTGTATTTTATATAGTACATTGTAAAAAAAGAATGTAAAATTACATGTTAAATTACGTTGAATATAATGTAAAATTACATTTGGTATGTGATATCACAATCTTAATGGAAAATATTACATGCCGAATGTAAATGGAATGTATATCGTGATAATCGTGTAATTTTACATGACGAGTGTAAAACGTAGTGGCATGGCAACTGCATTCCATACCTAGCCATGGAATTTTACAGTGTAGCACTTGTAATTTTGTATAGAAAATGTCAAAGTTGATTTAATTTGCACAAAATTTGTGTAGTGTACAATCTATGTAAATCATATGATAAACTCCATGCATTTTCTGTTTTTTATGTGAAGAGACAAAAACATTTGCTATTATCCAATTTGTATTATGCTATAATTAAAAAAATAACAATTAAAGACGTGAAATCATCATCGAGAAAATTATATTGTAAAGAACATATCTATATTGTTAAGACAAATTTTATATTTGAATTATAACCTATCACTGCAAATGATTCGGCGCAGCAGGAACGACCCACTTGAGTTGTAGGTGGCGCTTGTGGATAGTCTACTTGAGTTGTAGGTGGCGCACAATACCGATCGCATTGAACTTAAAATATATAGTTAATTACTATACAAGTCTGCAAATTACTTTTTGTAAATTAATAATCACCTCAAAATCTTCATAAGATTTAACAGAAAATTTCACGAAACAAGATGTTTCTGTACAAAATATTCTACGAAAAATTAAAATAGTGCGTAGTTCGATTATACCGACAAGTGGTCTATTATTTTTTCATCACAAGAGATAATTGATCATATAAATTCGATAACTGGATAATAACAAGCCGATAGCTTACTAGGGTTACCAAGTGCGAGGGTTGGTCGTGGTTGAAAGTTTATTTCATTGTGACAGTTGTGTTGAAATATGTTGGTGGTGAAGTTTGAAGTGATTACATTTATTGCCGGTAATCTGATCTGATCCGGATTACGTTGACTGATCGAAATCTTAATAGGATTACAGTTTTTTATGGGCTCTTTAACCTGGTCGTCCTGAAAATAAGAACCAAGGACGACGGAGACATATCAATTCTGCATCTCTATTTCTGATGATATCAATGCATTTTAGGGTATATAAATTGAATTGTAAATCTTTTTGCAGAAAATACATTTTTTTTCGTTGGGTTTAAAAAAGACCTCTTTTATCGTGGATCAGTTTTATTTAATATAATCAACTGACGTTTCGAAATTTATTTCCAATTTCAAAAAAAAAAAAAAAAAATAAACATTTTTAAAACATTGAAACATACCAAAAGCGGCGTTGCGACGTTCGGTATTACAGGAGATGAAAGGATTGATGAAAGGATGGAAGCATTAGGTTCTTCGAACAAATAAATAGTGGCTTCATTACTCGTGATTCTAAGGCAGCAAACAAACAGAGTTAATTCCATACACGCGACACATTGAATACGTCGTTTCCGAATAGACGTAATTCTGGTAACAATGCGCACTTTGATTTCATAGTGACGAGAGTTTTAGTGACCCTCCATTTCTTTTATTTCGCCGCTCGCGCTACTTGCACAATCGCCTATCTTTCATCATTCGGCACTATTTAATTAACAGCAGGTCTCATTTTTACGTTCCAACTGCCCCCCCCCCTCCCTCCAATTAAATGGAAAATAATATGAATAAAAAGGCAGTCAGAAATTTGCCACTAAACAAAATCTGGGGTATAAAAATTGCCAGATTTTCAAAGTTTGTTGAGAACGCCTTTTTGTGTCTTAGAATGTCTTAAAATAATCTTTTGTAATCACTGTAAAATCAAGTGTCTCATTCTGAAACATTTTTGATGATTGAGACACTAAAAGCGTCTCGTTTGCTTTTGGTGTCTCAAACGTGAAAAATGAATCAAAATGAGACACTTGGATGTGTAGTGACGTAGAAAAATTCCGCGAGTAAAAATTGTAGTGACGTAGAAAAATTCCGCGATAAAAATTGGAAATTCGACATTCCATTTGAGTCTTAATTCAGTCTCATCAGGGTTATCAAAGCGGCGTTTCTTTTCTATCCTAATATGCGAACGCGAAACAAGCGGGCTAGAATCATTGCGAGAGCGAGACGATACGGTGCCCACTTGTTCAGATTGAAATACTTGCGAGGATTCAGTTGAGTTTATTAAGGCCATTCAGAGCGGCTCCGCGTCAGAGGCAGTATTATAGATACAATTTAGTCTTATTCATCTCTTAGTGGATATCTAAATATTGTCAACCCTTGTCTTTACGAGCCACTCAAGTTGGATTCGTATAAACCGTCGTCTTGATTCAATAGGCGTTACTTTTGTCGCGAGAGTCGCTAAAATTTAAACGATTGTTACGAGAAATTAATCATCAAAAGTCTGCAGAACTTGTTGGTCATTCTTTTTATATGGTTTAGAAATTTAGAAAAATGTTGGGTTTGATGTACCAGTAGATGACCACGTACCAGTGAATGACCACGCCATCAGAGTGACAAAGATAATATAATTTAAACGAGTGGTCATTTATTGGTACTTGATCTTAATCGGTCATTCATTGGTGCTTTTACCCTATAGATATACAAATACGTTATAAAATCGACCATTACTGGTAAAATTATTTTAGTTTTAAATTAGCAATGTATACCGAGAAACAAGGTATGGTTGATTCAACCAAACTATTTGGCTGAATTTCATTAGTTAATAACGGTCAAATCACCTGCATAGAGAAGAATATTCTTCATGTTCGCGCTTATAATTTACTAATTTGGTAAGTTCCTTTGGTAATATCAATCAAAATTTAATTGATTCAGCCAAACATATTTAGCTGATTAAATATCAACTCTAAAATTTGGTTCAACCGGAATTTGGTAGATCTAATCAAATATTTTGTCGGTTAAATATTTTGACAGGCAATATTTTTAAAATGGAATAACGCTGCGAAGTTGGTTGATGGTTACACAGTCTAGACTGTTACTGTAACAGTCTATTTCCAACAGTCAGATTGTACAGTCTAAACTGTTCAAACAGTCTAAAACGTACAGTCTAGACCGTTACTGTAACAGTCTATTTTGAACAGTCAAATTGTGCAGTGTAGACTGTTACATTAACAGACTATTTTCGACAGTCAAACCGTACAGTCTAAACTTTTACTTCAACAGTTTTGTTTTAACAGTTAGATAGTACAATCTACACTGTTACTGTAACAGTCCATTATTAACAGTCAAATAGAACAGTAAAGATAGTTACTTTACCAGTCTATTTTCAGCAGTCAAACCGTACAGTCTAAACTTTTACTTCAACAGTCTTGTTTTAACAGTTAGATACTACAATCTACACTGTTACTGTAACAGTCCATTATTAACAGTCAAATAGAACAGTAAAGATAGTTACTTTACCAGTCTATTTTCAGCAGCCAAACCGTACAGTCTAGACTGTCACTTCATTTTCAAAAAACGGACTGTACAGTCTACACTGTTACCATAACAGTTTATTTCTCTCAGTGTAACAGTACAACTCCTTCACTTCCTCGCAGATATTTTTAAGCATTCTAACTAAATGAAACATCGTCGACCTAAAAACATTTGAAACGGTTACTGCGAGGCGGAACAGTGAAACCTTCTTGCGAATTTCCTTTGCGAAGCTTTCGCTCATGAAGGAACACGATGGTGGGGGAAGGGACTCTGACGATCGCACCACTCTTTGAGGCTCTTTCACTCATTGTTTACAGAGTGATGAGACTTCACACTGGCTAACGTGTCTCCCTCGATCCCGTTCCATTTCATTCTTCCGCGTTCCCGCCATTGTTCGCGCTCGTCCTCCTCTGTCCACACCCTCATTTCTTTATACGGAATAAAGTATCAAGCATCCCGGACACAATGTACCCTATCTTCGCATTGCAGTTTTGTTTCTCTCCCCACGAACCAGATCGTTATTAACCGCGTCGATCACGTGTTCTTTGAGCTTTAATGGTAACACAAACGATTCTAGTGGAATTATACCTATCAAAGTCAACATTTTGACTCGAGAATGTAAATCGCGAAATTTGTAAATTGTAAATTCAATTTTGGAAATTTTGTTGTTTGTTGTGTAAAGAGTTTTTGCATGATATGATTTGCATATACATCGCATGTTTATGTATGTACTTGTGTATGTTTGGCTTATGTCTGTGGCAACAGGGAATAACCAGTTAACTCCACTATTTGTAAAGTCGAGAAAAACAAATTTAAAAAGTGAAGTTAACTGGTTTGGTTAATAGATATAGCTTCTGTATAATTGCTATATATATTTTATATATATGTCGTATTTATGCCACATATATGTCAGGTATACATCAGTATATATATATATATATATATATATATATATAAATACATGAAATGTATACAATACAAATGTCGTTTACTACTACTTAATTAATTAATAATTTTAGTTAAATTTGAGTAAAAACGAGTAAATTTTTAACAAGAACAACTAACATTTAATTTTAATACTTATTTTTTTCTTGGACAATCACTTAATCTTCGAACACTGAAAATTTTAAGAAATTAAACAAAACTTATTACTCGCAATTGTCCTCGAAGAAAATGATTAATATATCGAAACGCGGAGCCCGTGTTTACTTTCGAAACTTGAAAATTGAAATAAAAAATATGTAAAATAATGAAAATGTTACAACGGACGTAAGAGATTTGTACTCGGCGAAAAGAGGAAGGTGGGGAAATAAAATGCGAGACTTTTCACGACAGCGATAAAACAGTATTCAGAACTCTTTACGACGAAAGATGACTTTTGTTGTAGGCTGAAAAAGAATTTACTCAAGTAAATAAGCGTTGCACGTTTTATTAGAGAACACGACGTATAACTCAAGAGTTGTAGGTAAGAATAACCGGAAATACATGAATAGTGAGCTGTCAATTAATATCGCCATTCGATTGTATTTAACCCTCAGTTGAGCGCGTGGCACCTGAGAAAAGCAGAGCCAACATTAGATTTTGTCATATTTTGGAAACTACGATTCGGTTGATTGATTAAATTTTGTCACCAGGAAAAGTTTTGCGGTTATTATCAAGATTGTGATTGGAAACAAAGTTAAATCTTAAGTTAAATTTTTCCTTTTCGATTCTTCAGCAAATGAGTTTTTCTTATCTCAAAAATTAAATATGTTGGTATCACTCGCCTTCAGTTCGTGGTACCAACCGTATTTTCTTTTTTAAAATAAAATATTTTGGTATCGCTCAGCTTTAATTCGTGGTACCAGTTATATTTTATTTTCTCGATAAGAAAAGCATCGTAGTTAACTCGGTAAAAAAAACTTTTACGTTGGTAGCCCTTCGAGCTACCAACTTAAAACTCATTTTTTTCTCGTTGAGTAATATACTTTTTTTTTTTTTTTTAAGATAAACATTGATTTAGACTTTATAGTCTGTAGTATTGCATTAATACCGTTGCAAAAAGCATGGTAGTCCAAGATCTGAAATTTCATTATCAAACTTAAGGTGATTTCTCAGTTCTGGTGCCACGGAGTTAGTGTCTTTTCAAATTACAATTTCTAAATATAAAATTAAAACTTTTAAATACAACCCAGCAAATGTTTGATAATGGGAGAATGGTTCGAGCCTTAAAAATTGCAATTTCTTAAATCATTGTGGGCTGTGAAACTGCCAAAGCATTTTTTTCCACCTCAAAACTTTTTACAGTTTCTGCATTGGAACAAAAGAAAAGAATTAACTTTTAGATAATAAAAAACATTTTCCCAGAGTGATACATTTGCTGGGTTATATTTATTTTGCATAATTATTAATTTTTGAGAAAGTTATTTGAAAAAACACTAATCTAGTGATAATAGCTTGAAAAATCACCTTAAGTCTTTGACATCGTACGTCATCTACCGTCGAGCAGTAAATAATAATACTCATTATTCTTGATGACTGTGAACATGAATAATAACTATATATTTTCCGATACACAATGTGAAATGTTGCTATCGGAAGGGTCCCGTGAATAGGAGCATTTAAAGTGGCGATAATTGTACAGATCATCTCGTTAAATAAGTGAGTGGTTTGAAAAGGACACGGGGTGCATTCGAAGGCCGGTTCAGGGGGGAACGTGGGGGTCGATGAGTTAAAAAAGGGTTTTGTTATCTATCGCCTGACCATTGTAACGAGTCATCTTTTTTTTTTTTTTTTCCTCGAAACGACGTCGGAATTGTGCGTGTTTATTGCAAGTGTTTGCAGTATGCATCGCTTCCACCCACGCGATATCGTCGTTGATCTTATTCATTGTCCTCGAATTCGTCTGATTACTGCGACTTCAATTAACGTATCTCTAAGGCCGCGTCGCACGCTCGCAATTAAGAACGACGATTCTACCGCCATCGATTCAGTTGTTCTATTTATTTTGTTTTGAATTTTTTATAAATTTTTTTATTCACCTATAAGTAAATAAATACATTACTATAAATACAGGTGTCTTAATTTAATACATATTTCACGTTTGAGATACTAAGTGTCTTAATTCATCACAACTGAGACGGTCTTACTGCTTCAATCAACAAAAATGTCTCGAAATGAGACATGTTTGGTGTGATAATTGAATTATATTTTTATTTAAATCTCAGAATTGAATTATGACGTGTTACAATGAAATTATGATTCAGAATTGATTTATGATGATAGTTGATGAAAATTTTATCATAAAAGTTGTTTTTTATTGTAACTATTATGAATCATTAATTTATTGTTTCTATTATTTCGACGCTATCAAGATTTGCATAAATAAATTCACAATCTGTCTGACCTTATATGTTTCAAGTCACTGAAAAGTGAAGTAAAATTTAACAGACCGTTTTCTTTAGTGAAATGGAGAGAAATATGATCAGTTTTTAATTGTAATCTGGTTCATTTGAATAATATAGTTTAATTAACTCAAAATAAATTCATGTTCGAGTTAATTTAATTATATTATTTTCATTTTTATTTTTCGTTTCAAGATTTTTTTTCAGATACTTATACTAATTTTTCTTATTTTTTTTTGTCTTACTCAATTGAATTGAAATTATTTCAAGTCGGCATCTTCTCAGTACAAAATTGCGTGTCATTGTAAAAACAAATGCCTCATTTTGAGACATTTAATGATTGAGACACTAAAAGTGTTTTACTTGCAAAAAAATGAGACACTTTTAATCTCTGAAACTCAAAAAACGTCCCAAAACACGCAGCTTGCGTTTGCAGTGCAAACCCTCGTAATTCTTATCTACCACACAACCACCCAACACCGCCACCCCCACCCTAATTCGACCAATCCGCCGAGTCTCCCGCGAGACCGAAAATCACGTTTCAAAAATTGTTGCTCCATCGAACGAAACCCCTTGGCTACACTTTTCCTCGACAGAATGAAAGTCATTTACATTTCACAAGATATTCGGATGGAACGGTCTAATCCCGGAGTCGGGCCGTCGAATAAACACCGCGGTGAAAATGAATAATAACAAAGCGCCGGCAATGGAGAGGAGGGGGGGGCGAAAATCATGAAAGCCGAGTGAAAGTTTAGATCGACGTGTACACAAAGCTTATCCATTTTATCACATCGGAGCCCCGGACCATTGTACATAAGGATAATACGAAGTTCGACGAAAGGAAAATTCGCGACGGACTGCGGACGGCGGTGGACGGCGGCGGGGCGCTCCGAGGGTGGGGGGTCCGGGGGGGGGGGGCGATAGCGGGCGGCCGCGCGGGAAAGAAAAGCGGGAATTGAAGAGACGGGGCGCACACGACGACGCTCGGCGTCGTCGTAGCCGGCGCGCATTCACATACACGCCGCGCC
Organism: Aradophagus sp. ZL-2020; assembly: GCA_022817685.1. NCBI lineage: Eukaryota > Metazoa > Arthropoda > Insecta > Hymenoptera > Scelionidae > Aradophagus > Aradophagus sp. ZL-2020. The sequence goes on from JABFOV010005411.1 coordinate 9,803, forward strand.
GGGTGACGTCACCGCATTGTTAGACGGGCGAGCATTGTAGTCACTATTGTGAGACTCCGCCATTATTCTAAGACAATCGTCCGACACAATGAGACGGACGGGAGGATGAGTGCCGGGCGGCCGATTCGCTTTGTACGAATGAGTGCGCCGCTGCGTGTGCGTGCGCGATGTACTCTTCTTGCCTAGGTACCAGCCCCCCCCCCCTCCCACCGTTCGCCACCCCCTTGGTGCCCCGGCTCTGCGCCAGGCCCGGGTCGCACCTCCTACGCAGGCTCCGTCAGGCTCGCCGTCTTTTGTATCCGTTTCCATTCCTTCTTTTGCCATTGATTGCTCGGCGCTCTTCCCACTTGAATCCCGATCGACGCTTTTGAGAATACGATTCGGCTTAATGCATTGTTGTGGCACGCTCGGCGGTAAATCGCGCCTGAAAAATCGTCGTGGCCCGCCGGAGGAGGGCGGGGGCGGCTCGCCACTTGTTGGGGTGGCACTTCCGAGCTCGCGACGGGTTCACGGTGGAGAGGAATAATGAATAAATGATGGGTTATATCTCGAGATGATATTCTGAGAGTGCGGTAAGAGATCCCGAGGCGGTTGGAGTGGGATGTTTTTGTTTGCAGTTTGCAGTGGCCCGAGGATTTCCACTTCGTGGTGCGAAGGATAGTTTTCGTCACGAGTGCGGGAAGTAGGTGTTTCGGGAGGTTTCTGAAGGAGGGAAATAAAGTTTTTTTATGTTGAAAGTTGGGTTTGGTTTGATGTTTGTTTGCTGAGAAATTTGAGACAGATTGTAAATTTTAAGTATGTATGTGTTGGACTACCTTACTGATTATGAAACATGACGGGTCATGTTATGTTTCCTGTCAGGTGTACGTTACACAGGCACATGGCAGGTCCCTTTATGGCATTATCATTGGTGAGAAATGGATTCCTGATTCGGTCCTTATAGGGTCCATATCATATGGCCTTGATGTGGTATATGGTTTACCGTATTGGGCTCGTATAAGTATGCTAATATGGTTGTGTATACTACATCAGAACCATGAAGCAAAGGTCTGTAAAGGACTAGATCACGCATTGTGTCAGGATCCCGACATGGTCCTGATCATATTGCCTGATATTAGGGTACATGATCCAGTGCCTGATATAGGGTCATAGAGATACAATTCATTTCTCGATGCATTTTTTTTTCTTTTCTTCTAGAACGTTGTAAGGAAATGACATTTTTCTGAAGGACCATAAATTTACCGTGCATTAGATATTACAAGTTCCTGATACTTATACCTGATGAGGACCTACTGTACGTTACGATTTCCGCTTCACGATCCAATCCTAGTTATATTACATCCTAGTTATTTTTTCGTTATCTTACAATTTTACAGTAATTTTTTTCAAATTTACTAATTCATACGTTAATGCCCAAAGATTATTAAACAAGCCGTGATATTGATCAAATGAATTAAGTGCAGTTTTGCCAGATTCGTGGGAAACCTCACAAAACTGACAACGAAAATTGTTGCCGGTCTTGGTGGGTTTTCTCACGAATCTGGCAACCGTGATTAAATGCAGTGAAAACGACGATTCGTTAACAGTCTGAAACCTGCGAAAATCCGTACAAATTATTTCGTAGGATGTAATTGCGCGTTGCATCTTAAAAAATATTATTTCGCGTTTCAAGTGGCGCCGATGAAAAGCCGTATTTTCGTAATCATTAAAACGCCAGAAAAGTGTTAACACGTTCTGGCAGTTTTATTGCGGATCATGCGCCGGCATTGGAATGTCGATGGGTGGCGACAGGCGTTTAGAGGTTTCAAGCACCACTAACAGGCAAGCTTGTTGCTCCATTCGTATATATGCTTCCACTGCACTCTAGAAGGCTCTGCCACTCGCCGAGAAATGATCAACGCCTTTTTATTCTTGAATTGGTATTATTAGAATCAATTTTTCGTTCATTATTTGGTCACTTTTACATCCCACTTTCATCATTTTCTTCCTCGTCGAACGTCGATCAAAACAAATCCACTTGGCGCAAGTGAATGTGAATTTCCAGTCACAAGTAGAGAAAAATCCTAGTGTAATTTACTAGACTGACACGTAAAGCTGGGACAAGTCGGAAAAATAGTATATATTGACAGCTTTTTTGTATTGTATGCAATATTGTGTAGAAGGTATTATTCTACGTCAATGAGCAATTGAAGGACCAGTCTAGTAAAATTTATAAACCTTATTATGCAACAGAAAAGTTGGTGAAATATGGTTGTTTAAAACAAGGACTGATGGCACGGGGGATAAAAATTAGACTGT
>JABFOV010005412.1:0-12097 GCA_022817685.1 Aradophagus sp. ZL-2020
ACGTTGTAGTCCCTCGCACTTTGTGACCATGAAATTCCAAAGTTCGTAAATTTTCAATCAAAAAATTTTACTTCGAAACGAAGAAAGTAAGCAAAAAAATTAATTATGTCATTTTATATTACATTCCATGTAAATTAAAATTCCGATTTTGATTGTCGATAGACGAAATGACATTTTATTGAAACTTCGTTGCAAATAAACGTTGCAAACTTCCTGCACATGCCCGAACGCCCTCCCCTTTGTGACGTTGCTCAACTCCCGAAATAAAAGTCGCGAGGGCAAAGGAGCATGACTTTTTTGGCCCTTGCAAAGTGCGTGTCTAGCAGATGTTTCTTATCACTTTTTGCCGCGAGCGAATCTCATCAAAGTCAATTTAGGTGGAGTGAAATCGAACCTGTTCTCAACACGTGGCTCGTGTTTACCCACGTGCTTCGCCTCTATTTATAAACAAACCTGCGACCTCTTGGGAATGATCGAGAGCGGCTCGTAGTGTATCGTCCGTTTTTGTCCGAAGCCAAAGACAAACAAGGCCAAGTCTTGTCTGGCGAGCAGCTTGAGCATCGGGAGCGACTTTTCGTCAGCGTGCTCCGCGTCGTCAACGATTATGACCCACAGGCTCCGAAAACAGCTGTACATCAACGTGACCAAAATATTTTGCAGTACCTTCTGCCTTTGATCCGAGCTTAGCGCGGTGTACGCCGGCCCGGCGTGGAAGTCAACGTTGAACACTTGATTAAGCGCGCAAAAGTGCTCGGGGTGCTGATATTTCGAGAGCCGGCAGGCCAGTTTGTCTTGCTTCTCCAACAGCGTGGAGTTTGTCACGAATCCAAGTGGCTCGGAGAAGATCATGCGAATCAGCGAGTACGGTTCCTGGTAGGGACTCACTTTTATTAAAGGCTCATTCATCAGCCTAACGGCTACAACTTGAACGCTCGTACATTCGTAACGAACGCCGATAAAACAAACGACGCGACCGGCGCGATCAATTTATGGGCCAAGAAATAATTAGCATCGACGCGTTCAAGTGGTCGACCGAATCGGAGTAATTTCGTTTCGCCCGCAAAGTGTGTTATTCTCGATATATACTTCGTGGAAAGTCGACTGTGAGAAATGTATTGCTGAACTGACAATATTAGATCGGGAATTGAATTTATGGACCAATGATTAATCAACGGTTTAAATTATACGTGGATGTTAATTCTACGCGCTTTTGATCGACGACCACGAAAATAAATCTAGTTAATTGTAGACATTAATTGTAGAAATTAAACGAAACAGAATTTTTTGTAAATAAATTGTGAGCTTAGCATTATATTTTTTCCGGTGTCGTTTAGATAGAATTTTATCAGACTTATGATTTGTGAATATTTCCTCTATTTTCTGATCATAAAAAATTATAAATATTTTTGTAATTACAATTTTTCGTCTATGTGGTGAATAACTAACCTGATAATCTTTGGCCATTAAAGATATAAAGTTGGAAAACACCGTTTTAGGGATAATTTGAGTTAATTCATAAAGAAATCTGGTTTTTCCCATGCGTGGTTCGCTTCTAATGAAAAAGTATGATCAGTGAGTGAATCTATACAATTACAAAACAAAATTTCGCCAATTTGATAGCAGAACTTATATCTTCTGTTATTTGAATAATATACCACACAATTTATCAACAATACATAACGCTTACTTGACAAATAAAGTATTGTAAATCGAACGAGTCTTCTTTTTCGTTTTCCGGATTTTATGCGCCTCTAAAATATTCTTTAACATTTTTAAAAAAATGTCCAATTCCATGTCTCGTCCCAAAATGGGGTACTGCGTTATTATTTTTTCCGTACCTACTGACCTGTAAATATTTATACTTTAACACGTAGAATTAAATTAATTTTATTATTATTAGAACCCTTACGAGACATTTTCCAGAAATTCATAAACTGGTCCCACTTTAGTGATTCCTTTTAAAACTTTTATTTCTTGGAGAACAAAATGTCTGGCTTCCAGATGAGATTGAAGGAAACTTTCTCTGTCGCATACTACCTGCGAATAAAATGTCGATCTTTTTTTTGTATATTGTAACAAAGAATATTAAAGATGATAAAAAATCAATATTTCTATTTACTTTTCGAATATGCAAAAGTTTGTAATTTAAAAGTTCAAAGAAAAAGTGAAAAACACAAAATTTCAATTAAATATTTTTGAAGCATTCTTTTGGATGCAAAATCTTTCATTTGAATGCAAAATTTATACCCGAAAATGAAGCTTTAAAGTGTGTGAGTAACAAATATTGATACATAGATGAGCATTGGACTGTACTTTATCGGTGTAAGCGCACATGAGCCTTGCTGCTTTATTAACGGGCATGCCAATCACGGTATATTCCCGACGTAAAATGTGGCCGACAACTCCGCAGTAGCAAATCCCCGTTGTTACGCCAACTGTCACGGAAGCTACATTTTTCATCTTCATCAAATCCATCCTTATTTTGCTGGCGCACTGTAAGGCGACCTGAGTTTCCAAATTATGCCTCTCGCCTCGAAGGCCAAAGATACACAAAAACATAAGATCTTTGTCGAATAGGGATGTCTTGTTTACACAACCTTTCATGGACCAAACTATTCTGTGAAGAAGATCGGTCTACTCTTCTATCGGTCTATTTAATTTAACTTATCGATTAACCATATTGCAAAAAGCAGAGTTTTATTTTGAGATATTTTTTGTAATTGAGACACCGAGGGGATTTCAAATATTAGACACGCTTGGTAACTCAAATATTAAAAATGCATCAAGATAAAATATTGGTTTTTATTGCGTAGCGTATTGAAATTAACGTCCGTTTTTTAATTTATGTATTATAGATTTTTGCGGCCGATAACAGATAGATTTTAATTTGTGACTTTATAACCAAATGTGGCTAAAAAATAATATAAAAAAAAAAATATTATGTGACCTATTTTTAACGTTTCGAATTATTTTTAATTCAGTAAATCGTGTTATTGGATTATTTAAAAAAATGTATAGCTTGTTGAATCTATCGGATAATTTTTCTTTTAAATTTGTATAATTTTGATAATTTTTGTTTTATGATAGATGAATTTCTTTTGTTTAGAATATATTTTTTATCTAAATACGTATAATTTTATTTGCTAAAAGGAACCCATTAAATGATGCACATTGAAAAACATTGTGATTTTATTTTATTGCAATAATACGTATGCAATAATAAATATTCACTTAATATCCAATGAATTTTTAAAGTGGAATATATAAAATCATCTATTCCAAGTATTTAATGAAACTTGTTGATTTCTTTATCGATGTGAATGTAAACATTGTAGTTTCTTTGTCTTACTTATTATTTTCATTTGTTTCGAAGAGCCTGTTCGAAGAAAGGTTTTGACCTGCTTTTAATTAAAGCACGAAATATTTCACTTTCTTATCAGTTAACCGATAACCATCGGGGTGGTCGGTTCGCGTCAGAATTTTCATTATGCGTACGTTTTGCAATCGCGAGTGCGAGTAGTGCGGTTCATCGCCTGTTAAAAGGATTACCAAATTTGTAAGTCTCACTTCTTTTTAATGTATATATATATATTCAATATAACCATGTATGCTTGCGTATATTTTATATGTTTCATAATGTGTCTGTTATTGGTCTTAAAAACCGATAATAACGAAATGTAAAACATTTAATAAAACTTCGCCAGAAAAGAAATTTGTTTTGCTCGTCATATTTAGAGTAAGATGTTAGGAAAATTCCGCTCTCAAAAGTATAAGTCTTTATAACATGGAGATCATTTACTTGCAAATTAGCTGATACGACTTGTTCACCACTTGAATCAATTTTCTCTTGTTCACGCTTAACGTGATCACATTCACGAACACAATAACAACTTGTCTCATTTCGGTCAAATAATGCAGTGGCTCCCCGTTTTCTACTGCTCGAACGACTGGCCGTAACATATAGCTTTTTAACTTGTCTCGTAAGTGAGCTTTGGCAGCCATTATTACTTTGGGACGCACTGCAAATGTAATGCATTTGGTATTGCAATAAAAATTGTAAAACAAATGTAAGGATATTTGAAAAAAAGAACGATCCTTGACCTTATTAATTTTTCAATTCTTCTAAATATCATTTTAGGTATAAGCCATATAAAAATGTTATCATAAAAAAAATTGGCTACTAATTTTGTCAATATATACTATCGTAAATAATTTAGAAGTCAATCAGTCTGCATAATGAAATAATTTGAAATCAGGCACTCACGGCTGTAATCAGTTTCTTCAAATTTATCAGCGACAAAAAGCTTTTGCATAGCTTCCGTTTCAGAGCTGCTTTTAATGTAATCTGACGAAGACTGATTCGACCCGAAAGACGAAGAGGATTCAGTATTGCTGCCATAATCTGAAATATTAATTTTATATATGTATTTTCAATACTAGGGTCACAAAATATTTAACAGTACCTCTATGGTCTTGTACATCTTCTAAGTAGTCATATGAATCTTTTTGGTCGTAAATCATGGTTGTTGCCAGAACTAAAATGTGTTTACCGTCCGACGAAACTTCGTATACGTACTCGTTCGGATTTACATACTGCCAACTGCTCGGTGTCACGAGTATGTCGCCACCTCTTTATTTCGTTTTACAGAAAATTTATTATCGCAATGTTGAAAGTTTGTGTCAATGTTACGGAATGGTTGTAAATAAATACCCTAGTAGAAATGAAATATGGCCGACCATATCAGTCTTATGGTCCTGTTAGATTAACATCGTCTATGCCCTATTAATAGCCGACGGTCTATGTCAACTTTCTATATAGTATTAATTCTTATTATTGTGAAGTGGCTGCCAAATTCGGCTTTCACCGTGTCCATATTACCTGGTCCTGATAAGGTTATTTTGAAGACATTGCAATGGTCCGAGTATGTAATACGGTTTACCATATTCAGTCCATTATAGGAAGCCATTATCATTCTGTATTCAGTGCCATATCATGGCCATTTAACATGGGCCAGTAAAGGGTCGAATTAGGCAGTCGAATTACGTAACTTGTTAACACCTTATAGATTTCTGACATGGCTATTATCAGGTAGCCTAAATACGATATTGGGGTTCAATATTATTGAGATAGTATCTGGTATAACGATGAATATTATACGTATCAATGGATCAAATTATAAGTTAACTATCACCCGGATCTTAGAGACATTTTCGGTGAAAATAAAAAAAAAAAGTGCGTTACATTTCCAAATCAGGACTATATCCTCGCCATATTACAATTCCACTAGATTAGTGTTCCTTCTCACCGGCACAAATCTTGCGCCTTTTTCACATTCCACACTGGTTTCCCGGTTATAATGTAATAAGACGAGTATTCCGGGTCACCGATAGACGTGAAATAAATTCTGCCTGATGCGATTGCCAGTTTGACTGAAAAGTACACGTCGACGCGTGAATGATTCTTTCCTTTTATGCCATGACTTCTCAGCCGGCATTTATTTCATTTTATTTACTTTTTATTTCTTTTTTTCTCACAAGAAAGATTTTCGCGGAAAACGGTAGAAGCAAACGTCGAACCTTTTAAAGTGACATTAACGTCAGTCTTCATTGTGCCAAAGTATTTTTGAATGGCGCACGCGGTCTGAATGGCTTCCTCGGCGACGTCTCGCATTACCATATCGTCGTTCAGCTTCCACATAACTATAAAGGCATCGCCGGAAAATTTCAGTACGTCGCCTTTGTGCGAAAGAATTTCTTCGACCATCCTTCCAATGTATTTGTTCAAAGTCTCGGTTAATTTCGACGGTCCACCCTTGCCCAACTTTGTATATTCTTCGGTTAAATCGGTGAATCCTTTGTTGTTGATTAAATGATGCGATGCACCGGAGAGGAAAGTTATGATTGTTATTATGAATTCAAAAATAATATAGAAATTATTTTTCAAATTTTTGTTATCATTTAAACGAAAACGTTTGTTTTAAGATCATTTTTAGAAATGTATTAGTAGTTTATTTTAATATAGTTGATTCATTTCGGTAGAATAGTATAATTAAATTTTTGCATCATTTTTAGGACTAACCCGAAACATCGCCAAGCATCAAAGTTGTGTTATAAGATCGGGTTTTGTAATTGTCATAAAAATCCAGAATTTCGTCGGGACACATGGATGCAAAAATTTTAGTATGCTCTTCAATTTTCGCAGAAGCTCTTCGAGACGTTCGATGGCCTTTTGTAATATCAAATGAAAAAAAATAACAATAAACATAGTTCATTTGAAGACAAAAACAAATTATTGTTATTTGAATTTTAAACTTAAAGAATTCAAAATCATTCAGTTATTCATACTGTCGGAAGATTCATTAGATATAACCTGTCAATGAATAACTTAGTAAATCAATGTTGTATAACTTACGTGTTTCCGGAACATTTTCCGCGGTGCTTGGTTGACTGGAACTCATTATTTTTTAATCTATTTTTCAATCACAGTTTAATAATACTTAATAATACTTGTCAAAATTGTTATACAGGAATGTACTATTCCCGATTCATTTACTTAATTACAAACTACTTACTTGACAGATGTAACAAAACCTAAAATAAAATGACGTAGACAAAAGAAGGTTGGTTATAAAACGATAAAACATAATGTTATACTTGGGAAAATTAAGTAAATGAGTTTAAAAGTTTTATCTGAAAATTCTTAAAAATGTATAAAGACTTTGCACTCAGAAAAATGATTTCCACAATTTACCAATATTTTCGGTTCACTCTTAAACAACATTATTCCTGAACGGATGTCCATGAAATTTACTCTTGCAAAATTATAAATTTTGACACGGAATTTACCGTTTTTAGTCAAAAAGAAGTAAATTTGTCATTGTAAATTTTATTCGTTTCGGTCAAAAGTCGACAAAAGACGAGAGTACTGTTTTTATCAATATAATTTTTATATTTCTGATTTATATTTCTGAAAATGCAAGATATTGGTAATTTTGAATAGTTTCCTCATTGACATAAACGAATATGGCCTTATACGTTTCGATTAGTGAAATATAATAATACATATATAATGTTTATATATTATATATATAATTTGAAAAGTTGATGAATTACACTGGCGAGTGGAAGAAGGTATAAATAACTGTGAGCAATGCGTGAACTTGACAATAGACAATATGTGTTTATTTCATATTTTCACTATATAGGTATTTATATGACTTGACGCTCTAACAGATCGCTGCCTACAACATGTCGGCCGTATTTTATTGTGCCTGGCCCTACTAGTCCTTATTGTGCTTGAATCTATGATGAATCAAGGTCTCTTTTGGTATAACTGTATTCAAAGATTACTCAAACACTCCACACCACCAGCTCGCGACTAACTCTGGACTATGCTCGCTAGGCGGTATGTCCCGCTTTTTCGTACTTTCCACTTTTTTTCTTCTTTTGTTTTTTTTTCTTTTTCCCAACCCTCGTTATCTTTCGCTTCTCTCATTATTTCCCGTCAATCACGAGTTGCGCTTGCGACAAATAGACGCGTCCGCAAGAAACGATATCGAATTCATGTTCAATGCAAAATAATTGAAGAGTACGAGACGTCGAATGAAATGGCCACTGAAAGGGTGCGCTCGGTAATAATTTGTTCGTAATAATCAGTGCCACGTGAAACAAATATTACAAAACGAGTGAGACTTTCAAGTTACGATTCAACAACAATTCATTGTTATTCGATTCATTAAAATTAATTGAAACGTATACAACTGATTTATTATTAGTGCGCGGAAAAAAATCAAACAAATTAACGTTGATATTATACAGAACTTAATCTGATTATTTCCCATTAAATAATAATGATAATAATAATAATAATAAAATCGAACGATGAAGATTCACAATTAAAAACGATTAAGTTGAATTTGACTTGAAACTCTAAAAAGTCTCGTTTCATTGGGTGATTTCAAATTCGTTCCAATCATTTAAATTGCGTTCCTCAGTGCGTCAATCGATTTGAATTGGTTGTCATTTACGGGCATCAAAACCGCGCGCGCCTTTTCCACGACCATCCGCGTGCCACTATTGCTGCTCATCACACACTTGCGTTGCGCTCAACTGTTATTCGTATTCACGTTGCTCACAGAAAGAGAGAAATAATTTTTTTTTTTTTTTTTGACATTTATGTATATATTCATATATATCGTGTGTATAATATCATACGTTGACAAATCGACGAAAACGTCTATAATTACTTTACGTATCATTTGTGTTAAAATTGTTATAACGATTTCTTTTTTTTGTTCAAGACAGTGCTTTTAAGATTTATATTGAAAAGTGGATAGAAAAATTTGTGTATATCGAATTTGAATTCCAAAAATTCAATGTAAAATTACATTAATATCGTTAGCACTTTCTTTTTCTGTTCTTGCTTTCTGTAATGATTCACTATGCTTTTTCATTGTCGAAAATCTACTCAGCTTTGTCTGTTCAATCGAATGCCGATCGTGGCCCACCACAATTATGTACATATCGAGCAACGTGACGTCATAACAACAATAATTACAACATTATCAATGGGAACGCGTCAGTTTTTATGTCTTCACATTTTTTTTGTCTTTTTTTTTTTCTTTATTTTGTTTTTCTTAACGGCAAACGTGACTTTACATAATGGCACACAGCATGGCAGTTGCAACAATTAATTCAACTTAGCTTAATTTGGACTTAAACCTAAACTCCTTCCTATCGTTCTGCGCAACTTCCTCGGCAACCAGACGCTCGCGCCCAAAGGCGACGTCATTACACCGTTAATTCACAAGCTGTGCACCAATTCGTTTGCTTGTTCGTGATTTGTACGTTTCACGAAAGTAAAGAGTAATTGCGATAGCCAGAAAAAACTGATTACGCCGATCGAGATTTCAAATGCAACCAATTAGATTTTAACCGTATCTTCAAGTTTTCAATCAGTTTCAATGCGTTTTTATCAAATGTGTGAACAAAAATGTTATGTTACTCACGTTAGAATTATCATAATTTATGAGAATTTTATACTTATTTTGATAACCCTAACATATATGTCCTCTATTCGAAGTTTTGAGACATATCTCTATAAATTAAAATATGATATTGTCTATATATAAACCGCATATATATACGATACATATGTCACACATATGATTTATATCTGGCATGTATGCTGCATATATACCATATATATAAAAGCTATATGTGTCAAATATATATGCACTATACATACATACGGTATATATGAAGACCATATGACGTTTTACTTAGATTACTTTCCATTCATGATGCATCGTTAAAATTAAATTACTTTTTTTACAATTCAAATAGTCGTTCAACAACTTTTACATACAACATATACCTTACTTCAACGCTTGATTCCATAAACGAACTTATTAAAATTCAATCTTGCATCGCAATAAACTGATTTCAAAATGCAATAATTTTACAAATCTTTCCATAACTATATTGGAATTCAGTCGAAATGTTAGCGAAACATTTCTAAAACATTCAAGTCAGTTCCTGAAACGTAACTGAGAAGTTTTTCGAAACGTCTTTCCAACGCGGAAGAAGTTTCGAAGATCGAAACTCGTAAACCACTTGTTGGCCGGGACGTCAACATTTCCACGAGCTAGAGGAAGATTTGAAAAATATCACGCTACGACTTATTGAACTAGATCGGTATTGATTACGCGAAAAAACCCCAAATTCCAGTTTCTATTTAAATTATTTGATTCAATGAAACTTGGTCCTAACGTTAAGAAAACTATACGTTTCCAATCACTTGCATTGCCACGTGTCAACGAGCAACAAAATTCGTGCAAACCTTGTGAATTAGAAATCTCCGTATAGAACAACGATATTCGGGACAACCCTATTAGTCGTGTGAATGCTTCTGTGATAGCATGGTGTCTGTGTACTGTCGATCGATTTTTCGCAAATATTTCTCAGCAATGTCCGTTTCCCTCGATTGGTTTCTACTCTCACGCAGAATTAGGCGAATGCTTCGTCTCATAGGTAGGTATATACACGTGTGATTTGAAAGTTATATTGCAATTTTGCTTTACGACAAACGTATGAATGCAATTCGAATTATGTATACGACTTATTTACTTAGCGATCAAACACGTAGAAAGTTGGAGATTAAAAAAACGGGGGGTGGCGAATTGAACCACGTCGTTCGGAGAAGTTGATCGGATCCGCGGCGCGCGGCGCGTTCGTTGAACGCCTGGAGAGGCTTGTCTTGTTTCACCAGTATTATTATAATTGTTATCATTAATATGATTATTATTTCATTTCTCGTAAACATGGATCCTTTCGGTTTATAATAATACATATATAACATGTATATATATCATATATTAATATATGAAAGCACACGATTAAAGCAGCTGGAACTACGCGATTCATTGACTTGTCTTTAAATTTTAAATGTTAGTTACATTGAATAATAATGTGTATGTGCAATTGAACCGTCGCCCGTCGTTCGTTCAAAGTTTAGCTCCCTTTCTTTTCTGACTTCACCTTTCGCGTTTTTATGTATACACTTGTGAATGTTCAGGTGATTGATGCGTCGCGCCGCCCGCGGATTCGCTCGCGTCGTTCCCCGTCACGCATATCACTTAGAATATTCCACATAAAAACATTCGTAATTATGATTATACTAAACAGTCGAGTCGAAAAATAATCGAGAAAGCCTCGCTCTCTTTGCGGAATTTAAGTGCTAGGGATTTCTTTTTCTCCTGTTTCTTTCATTTATTTATTTATATTTGTGTATATATATATATATATACTTTTTCTTTTAAATATGTACATACATGCGTGCAACCGTGTACACATATACACATATTCATACATATGTACGTTCATATATGCATATGTATATAATTATGTATATACATGTATGTGTATCTATGTATGTATGTACGTAGTATGTACGTATAATATCAGGATACATTATGCGTCAAGTACATATGTATCTGCAACCATATGTAGTAGCGCTTCAACGAAGAAGAACCATCTTTCTCGCATTCCCTTTTTGCTCCGTAATGTAGCTTTGTTCAACTGAATACAAATGTCGGACACGAAATAAAGAAAAGAAACACGCTTGTGTTACAACTATTTCAATAAACTGTCGTCTATAACACGGTGCAGTGAAACTCTGAACTGTTACCGATATAATTGTTGTAATAAATATGACAGTCGCGACAATGCATAATGTATTTGAGTCAACAATCAATTTAATTCAATATTTTGCTTTCTTTTACACGGCCATTCAATGTCCACGTGTTTATTTCAATCCTTGTCCCTCCACGATAAAAACAGCTTTTCATTGTGAGAAGATCCGCCAAGTCGTGTGTGTTTTCGGGAAGAAACAACCAAGATACGTTACCTCGAGTAATGACAACTTTGTGGGAAGGTAGAATGAATTGTGGGATCGAATATAAGCGGTACGGAAACGCGTGTGTCTCGTCGAGAACGAATTTTCAAGAAATCACAATTTGGATCTGCAACAGAGTGCGCACGGGTTCATGCTCCCAATTATGGGCACATAATTGGGACGCGTCTCTTTCTTTCTTGACACATTGCAAATAAGTTCGTTAAACGAGACCACGAATTGTTTGACGAATTGTTTGCAACATTTTAAGTATCATGCGATATCATTACCAACTAATTTCGTACAGTGTTGCAACACTAAGTTGTACGGAACACACAATATGTCGCAGGTTTTGCAATATATTATACGTTTTTGACGAATTCGTTTTCTCCGTGTGGGATATGTAAAACACTTGAAATATCGTGAAATGTTTGGGGCAATACCGAGCAACTCAAACGAGGATCCCACATTGGTCCCACACTTTTGTGTTCGATGTTTGTGTGGCATATATATTATGTGTAGCACGATGTGTACATGTATCATGTTTTAACGCGACACATGAGATTTTCGGGATCTCCTACACGGAAAAAAAATCGGACTACTGACGTACTATACATAGTGCGCCTGTCAATCTATATTTTGAGGTTACGGGACGGCCTATTTCGGTAGGCCTTACGCATTTGACTAGGAGCCCCAACGCCCCGA